>CM019156.1:2524645-2641145 GCA_009733165.1 Naja naja | reverse complement strand
CTAAACCGGTTGTTACACCAGTTGACTCCAACCACTGGCCAGAGTGATGGATCTGCATGAGCTTTCTCAGTGTCTCCTCTTCCCGCTGAGATGCTGAAGAGATGGGAAGAGTTATGTCGCCTTTTGTTTCAGAAGAAACTAACAACTCTCCCTGAATTATGTTACTACTTTTGAATACCATGGAACTGCTTTTTTTTCTCTGAAGGAAAAAAAAAACCCCAATCACATATTTTTAAGAGCAGAGAAAATGGATTCCTTATCAAACCTTGGTGGTGCAGGCTGTTAAACATCTAGCATTTAGCTCCAGCTGCCTGTAATTAGTGCAGGCTCAAATCCCACCAGGCTTCAAGGTTGACTCAGCCTTCCATCCTCTCAGGGTAGGTAAATTGAGGACCCAAGATTGTTGGGGGCAATAAGCTGACTTTGTAAAAATGCCGCTTGGGGGGCACCAAAAAGCCCTAGTAATAAGCAGGCATATACAAAGGAATGAAGGCTATTGCTGAGCACATTGGGTTGTGCTCCAAAGATTGTAAGCTGCCCTGAGTCTCTGGAGAAGGGCGGCATATAAATGTGAATTAAAAAAATGCACCTGATTGGGATTCCCCACCAAGATTACTTATCTCATACCCTTTCACGTAGATGTCACTCATCTTGTCTCCAAAGATATTGGTATCTTCTAGATCCACATCTTTTGTGTTCCAAATTATGCAGCGGAGCTCGTATCTAGAAAGAAGAGAGAAGAAGATGGTGCAGGGTGAACTTGAACCCAGATCTTCCCATTCCTAGCTCAATGAGGTCACTACTACCCTCCTCTGACTCTTTTTTTTTTAATTACATTTATATGCCGCCCTTCTCCAAGACTCAGAGGCGACTTACAATTGGAGCACAACCCAATGCGCTGAGCAATAGCCTTCCTTCCATTGTATATGCCTGCTTATTACTAGCTGCATTTTACAAGGTCAGCTAATTGCCCCCAACAATCTTGGGTCCTCACTTTACCTACCCGAGGATGGAAGGCTGAGTCAACCTGAGCCTGGTGGGATTCGAAGTAATTGTAGACAGCTGGATCTTAAGAGCAGGCATTAACAGCCTGAGCCACCAAAGCTCCTGTATTTTTCACAGCCATGTTTAATTGGCAGATAGTGATACGTGAGATAAAAGATAGCATTCAAACAAGAACATATTTCTATTGGTCTTTTAACTCCTTCAGTCTTCTAATGGCAGATTTCACTGTCACTGCTGAAGTGGTGTTGTAGGTCCAAGCTCCACCAGCCACTGTTTTCATACATGAGCCACAATGCCAAATGCCCACTGCTTTCCTCTTCATTTTGGTCTTTCCACAGAAGGAGCATGTATACTTAGCATGTTGGCTAATTTCAATTTTCTTCACCATCTTCCTGAGGGAAGCTCCATATCGGGTACCATATTTACCTACAATCCCAACCTTCTTGGTACGCTTGGCCATCTCGCTCCTCCAACAGGCCGCGGAGAGAAAGCAGGGGGTGGGGACAAGGAATAAGCTTCCAGGAAGAGGAAGCTACACTTGGGCATCCCTTGAGCATAGAGTTGGCTAAAAGTCTATAGAGATTCTCAGTCATTGAGGTCATGGTTGTCCCAAAGACGTATTTTTTCCAGAAGGCAACTGGACTTTCTTGTTTTTTCTTTTGAAGACATTTCACTTCTCATCCAAGAAGCTTCTTCAGCTCTGACAAACCTCCAAATGGCCTCAAGGACCCTCTAAAAGGATGCAAATGACCAGCTGTCTGCAAGGAGTATAAATCCTTCCCTTCCCCACCATCCAGTCAGAGCTGAAGAGGCTTCTTGGATGGGAAGCAAAATGTCTTCAAAAGAAAAAACCAGAAAGTCCAGTTCCTTCTGAAAAAAGCACCCTTGGGAAATTCTAAGCAGAAAACAGTTCTTGGCTCCATTTGCTGAGAAAGGTGCATTTTTATTAGAGATCAAATGTATTGCAGCAATGCATAGCCAGAACTGAGATTCGCGCACCAACATCCCTACAATATGCATTCTCCTCTTTTCCCCTCCTTAACTGTCTTTCATTTCCCATCCCAAGGTAACCAATTAAAATATTTTTTAAAGAATTTCTTATTTTTGCAACGTAGACAAACACAAACATAAACCCAAAACATAAAACCATCTTTCCGTTGTACAATGTGTCGGTTGGTACATATCTCTTGTGCACAATATCAACAGCCTTTCCCTTCTAAATGCATTATTAAAATTCATATTATCTAAATCAACTATGCATATTATATTATATTATTATTAATAACTCCTTATTAGACTTTAATTGTAAATTCACAACATCCTTTTCAAGCAAATCTCAATTTTTTACATATCCTAGTTCATAATATCATTCATTTCATTATAATCAGTTACAACATATCATTACATTGTCTTATCTTTACTATATTGTTATATTATATTACATTTTATTTCCCTATTTTCTTATCTAGCCATTGATAAAATAAATCCCAAATTTCATAATACTCTTTGTCTTCTTGCTCTCTAATTGCTAGTGTCAATTTACTCATTTCTGCACATTCCATTATCTTCTTAAGCACCTCCTATTAGAATTTTTTCACCTTTCCAATTTTTGGCAAATACAATTCTAGCTGCTGTCAAAACATTTATAATCAAATATATTAATTCTTTACTATATCCTTCAGGTAAGATACCCAATAAAAATATCTCTGGTTTCAAGTCTATATGCTGTTTTGTCATTTTTTTTCCAGCCATGTATGAATTTTAGTCCGCTAGCTGTTTTTCTAACAGTCAGTTCCGGTATGCCGTGGCAGAACTGACACCAATATCAGTGAAGCACAAGCAAGTATGAGGTGGCAGCTGACATTTAGTTTAGTTGTGTAAGCACAAATTGGCAGCACCTACTTTCTGGGCTTCCGTGGGGTTATATCAAAAGGAGGTCCTGGGTCGCCCAAATAGAGTGGGAAGAGGTCCACCCACATTTGCAATTTACCCTGGATGGGAGAGGTACAGGATTTGTAAGACAATAATGATAGATTTGCTGGACTGTCTGATTCTTCTTTCTATCAGCTAAGGAGTGTGAAAATCTGAGAGTTAGGGTTACTTGATCAATTCCGGGTAAAGCTGAGTCGTAGAGGGTGCGAGTTTCTATGTGTTCAGAGACCAAACCACATGTCCGGAGAAGGTGGAGGGCCATACGTTCTTTGGCGGGTCCCAGAAATCCATGCGAAGGTACTTTGGTCTCTGAAAGGAGGAAACATCAGGTGGAATCCCATCAGACTCAACCCGAGGCCTTGAGTAGGCAAGACATTAGTGACCAAAGTTTTAAAAATGGGGGTAAGAGGAAGAATCTCTAAACTGAAAATATCTGAGGTGGGTTGGAGTGAAAGTAAGGAGTTCCAAAATGTAGTTCATTCGCTTTCCTTTCCCTTTCTTTTTGGCCAGGAGAAGGTTGATAGCCAAGGAAAGCCTTAACCAGCTTTTCAAACACTGTTAGACAACAGTTATTTGACTTCCTGCAGGCATCTTCATAGCTTTCTTACCTGGGTTTGCAACAGTTAAAGGAGACACTGAATTTCCCAAGAATCCCAGTTGCCAACCTCCACTTCCAAATTGTGATGCTCTCTACCCATTATTGAGTTGTCAGAAAACTACACAGCCAAATTAGTTGTCTGCAATGCTCATTCCTACCCTGCCTCTGATTGTCCCCAGTGCCTGACAGTCCTTTGATTTCCCTGCTGGGGACAAGGATGAATAGAAGTATCAAACGTTGGAATAAAGTGAAAACATTAATTCCAGTACTGCTAAGAAGCACTGAAGCCGATCTCATTTGAGGAAGGAGGATTCTAGTCCCGCCTTAGGTATGAAAACCAGCTGGGTGACTTTGGGACAATCACCAGGAGATGCTGAATTCTAGTCCTGCCTTAGATATGAAAGCCAGCTGGGTGATTTTTGGCCAACCACCAGGAGACGGTGAATTCTAGTCCTGCCTTAGGTATGAAAGCCAGCTGGGTGATTTTTGCCAACCATGCAGGAGGTATGAAAGCCAGCTGGGTGATTTTTGGCCAACCATCAGGAGACGGTGGCTTCTAGTCCTACCTTTAGATATCAAAGCCAGCTGGGTGATTTTGAGCCAATCACCAGGAGACGCTGAATTATAGTCCTGCCTTTGATATGAAAGACAGCTGAGTGATTTTCGGCCAGTCCTTCTCTCTTAGCCCAACTCACATCACAGGGTGGTTGTTGTGGAGAAAATAGGATGAACAAGGCAGGTTGGATATATTCCCTGCCTTGACTTACATGTAAAAATAATAAAGGTGTGATACAAACGAATAAACAAAATGGGACATGGTCTCAAGGTAACAACACTGTTAGTATATATCTCCATGAGGAGAAACGAGTGCAGCCAGGAAAGCGTGAGTAGAGACACAATGAATAAGACACTTGACACAAGTAGTATACTGAATACAGGAAACGTTGGTTTTACTATCAGTGAGGATTTAGCAGAGTCCAAAAACAGTCCGAGTCATATACGAAACAAGTCAGTCAGTATCTTAATGCTATTCCAAATAGCAATATGTCCTTGTCCTTACCAATCAGCAGGCACAGTTCGTAGTTTGTCAAAACAGTAGCAAACTCATATCCAATAGTCGAAGTCAAAACACGGAGAACCATAAACGGTAGGCAATCAACACAGAGATAGAGCAGAGAGAGAAAACCAGGTTTCTGGCTCCATCTTATGGCCGGTTGCTGTAGCCACGGCCAATCACATTCCGGCTACTCTTAAAGTGACATACACTTTCAATCCTGGCTTATATATTACAAACCCAAACGTTAGTTATACTAACAAACACCTTCAATCAAGTTCACTTTTGGTGACCATAAGGAAACACATCATTTCAGCTATGTGCATTTCAACTCCCAGAATTTCCCCAGCCAGCAATGGGAATTCTGGGAGTTGAAGTCCATACAAAGCTGCCAAGGTTGAGACACACTACCAAAAGTTGGATGGAAACTTACCGAAGTCAGAGAGCAGATAAGTTCTACCCATGAAAACGGCTTTGCTTCCATCTTCACTTATCTCTGCCTGAGGCAAGTTTTTGGCCTGAATATGATTTTCCAAGAGTTCGCTTGGAAGAAGCTGATCTCTCCACTGTGTGGGGCCAGCCCTGCAAGAGACAGAAGGAGGTCAAACAATGTTTGTAGAGAGCACTTTCAGAAATACTTGTGCCTTTTTCTTGAAGCTATCACTTCAGTACAGGATAAGCAGGTTGCAAGGGACCATGGTGGTCTTCTAGTGGTGGGATTCAATTTTTTTTACTACGGTTCTGTGGGTGTGGCTTGGTGGGCACGGCTTGGTGGGCGTGGCAGGGGAAGGATACTGCAAAATCCCATTCCTTCCCCACCCCACTAACCTGTTTTCCAGCTCCATTCTCCTGTGCAGGGCAACCAAAGAAGACCCAGCTGATCAGCTGGGACTCAATGGGAGGCAGAGAAGAGATGGGGTTGGCGGGGCCAGTCAGAGGTGGGATTGGCCGGTTCTCCCAACTACAAATTTCCGCTACCGGTTCTCCAGAACTGGTCAGAACCGGCTGAATACCACCTCTGCTTCTATCCAATCCATTGCTCAAGCAGGAGGTCCTATTCCCTTCCAGACAAATGGCTGTCCAACCTCTTCTTAAAAACTTCCAGTGTTGGAGTACCCACAACTTCTGGAGGCATGCAGTTCCACTGATTAATTTTTCTGACTCTCTGGAAATTTCTCCTTCATTCTAGGTTGGATCTCATTTTGTTAAGTTTCTGTCCGTAACAACTTCTCCCTCCCTCAGGTGTTTTGGAGAATAGGTTGACCCTCTCATCTCTGTGGCAGCCCCTCAAATACTGGAATATTGTCATCATGTCACCCCTAGTCCTTCTTTTTATGGAGACCAGACATTTCCAATTCCTGCATATGGTAGATGAAAAGAACCTGAACTTCTAAAGCTGGGAAGATTTTCCTGGGATTTTAGAATAGAATAGAATAACAGAGTTGGAAGGGACCTTGGAGGTCTTCTAGTCCAACCCCCTGCCTAGGCAGGAAACCCTACACCACTTCAGACAAATGCTTATCCAATCTCTTCTTACAAACCTCCAGTGTTGGAGCATTCACAACGTCTGGAGGCCAGTTGTTCCACTGATTAATTGTACTAACTGTCAGGAAATTCTTAGTTCTAGGTTGTTTCTCTCCTTGATGAGTTTCCACCCATTGCTTCTTGTCCTGCCTTCAGGGGCTTTGGAGAATAGCATGACTCCCTCTTCTTTGGGGGCAGCCCTTTAGATATTGGAACACTGCTATCATGTCTCCCCTAGTCCTTCTCTCCACTAGACTAGACACATACCCAGTTCCTGGGTACTTCTGGGAGATGTCTTCCCCAAACATCTGGAAGCTGCTAGAATGAGAAAGATGAATAACTCATGCATTTACTTACACACAGTAAGTCTGTGGCAGCCCACAATTGGCCCCATAATGAGACATGAGTCGGTTCTCCAAGTCTATGGTGGTGTCCCCAACAATGTCATCAGGTGAAAAGAGGTCAAAATCAAATAATGAGATCTTCAGGTCCTTTTCTAATGGGATGGTACATGTGAGTTCATATGTTCTTGAGAGACCACCCAAAAAAAAAGAAGGAGAAGAAGAAGATATAAGTGCCCCACTCCTATCCATTCTGATATCCTCACTCGCAGAATTCATGGCAAGAGTAGGCTCCTAGGAATTTTGGCAGCTGTGACTCCACAGTCCTAAATGTTGTCTGGTTAGAGAAGGCTGGACCAGATCCTTGGATGCCTTGTTCATGAAAGCAGAAACTTAGGACTCTTGTACAGGTGGGTCTTTGTAAAAAGTAATTTTCATTTTTAACAATTAAAAGAGAATGACATTTGGCTTACAATTACAGAAGGAAGACAAATATATCAACATTAGACACATTGAAAGGATATTTTGAACAATGGATCCAGAAGTTAGTTTTAATCCTATCTGCCCTTATAGATAGACTCTGTTTTAAAGGTGTTATGGAAGAGGAATGAGCAATATCCAACAGGCCTTATCTTAAAATGGATTATAAGCTACAAGAATTTGAAAAAAGAAAGGTTGCATGGGACATACAAAAGAAACCAGCTGAAGTCTTAATCATTAAAAAGAATATACAAAGAACAAGCTAACAGAGTGACCTAGATAATTTTCCTGTATTGGATTTATCAAAGTCTTATAAAAGCTTTAAAGAATTGTGTGAGAAGGGACAAAGAAAAAAAAGAAAGAAAAGAAATCAAGTTCTAGGACTTTAACTGAAAGATCAAGCTAAAATAGATATGCCGTTATCTCTTATAACTCTTAACAGATTATTGCTAATATCAAGACTACAAAAAACAAGGATTTATAATTTATTTATAGGTAGGAGATGGGCTATGGGAAGATGAAGAATATTCAGAAGAAAAATAGAAGAAAAAATAGAAATATATAAAGAAATGATTTCTCACATCACAAGTCTAAACAATTTTAGTAACTTATCACCTTCTCTTAAGGTGCAAGAAATGATATCATCTTCCCATACCTCATCTCTTATCTAATTTTTGCTTTCTTTTCTATTTCTCTTTTTATGCACTTTATATTTTCTTCTTATTCTTTTATTTTTAATTTGTATTAG
Source organism: Naja naja (assembly GCA_009733165.1). NCBI lineage: Eukaryota > Metazoa > Chordata > Lepidosauria > Squamata > Elapidae > Naja > Naja naja. The sequence goes on along the minus strand of CM019156.1, from coordinate 2,633,463 downwards.
TTTTTATCCTTGTCTGTCTGTCCGTCTATATCTATCTATCTATCTATCTATCTATCTATCTATCTATCTATCTATCTATCTATCTATCTATCTATCATCTATCTATCTATCATATCTATCTATCTATCTATCTATCTATCTATCTATCTATCTATCTATCTATCTATCTATCTGTTATGTTTGCATGAAGAGTCAGACGCGAAGAGCTTCAGTGAAGAGTTTATTTAGTGACTACAGCTCGAATGGACCCAACTTGGCTGGGCTACGGCTGCTACTTATAGCCAGCAGCCGTAGTTGCCAGCCAATCAGAGTGCAGGGTTTTCCCGCACTTTTTAAACCAATCCTATTTGACATTTTACAAGAACAATTCAAACTAAACCAATGACATTCAAACCTACATACATAACACTATCTATCACCACAAATTAGTTAACCAGGTTTGAGAGGAACATGGTAATCTGCTCCCTATGGAAGAGTGTTTTCTGCAGTCTCAAACTATAGTTACACACATGGTTTGAATGCAGGTCAGCAGTGCAACAAAGCAATCAGAATCCATTTGCTAGACTGACCTTCCAAACACAGGATCCAGGGTGTTGGGTACATATTCTTCTCGATCAGCCATTCTTTCTTTGCCTAGCTTGATCCTTATGTAGGGGTCACACTGTAAAGAGGTGCAAAGAAAAAACTCCATCTTCTGTTCTCCACGTCCCGTTCCCAGGCCCAGCACCCACAAAGACACAAAGAGATGGTTTCGTTCTCTTTCCTAAACGAGACTCACAAACATATGCCCTTGCAATATAGAGACAGGTTCCTTGCCAAAATTTGGCAAGTTTGACTTACAAGAGTAGCCAGGCAGACTCTGAGAATCAGAGCTTTTTGGAAATTCGTCAGTTGGTGCCAGTTCAAAACAGGGGCAGGCTTCAAAAATTTTAGCAACCGGTTCTCTGCCAGGTTGCTGGGTGGGCGTGGCCATGGTGGGCATGGCCTACTCGGCCTCCTGCACCACAGCGGGGAGCCATTTTTAACCTCCCTGGGCTCCAGAGGCTTTTCTTGAGCCTCCAGGAGGGTGAAAATGGCCTCCCCAGGCTCTGGAGGCCCATTTTTCACCCTCCCCGAGCCTCCACAGGCGCCCTGTACTTACTTGGCATCCAAAATGTGGAGACTCCTGGGAGGGGCAGGGCAGGGCAGGGTGGGTGGAGCCATCCAGGGGTCGGATTTGCTGGTCCATTGAACTGGTCATTAAAAATGATAACATTAGCTACCAGTTCGCCTGAACCGGGCCGAACTGGTAGCAGCCCACCCCAGGTTCAAAATTGAGGTTGCAAAGTTTGTGAGTCAAGCCACATGGAGTAGAAGTGCATGGACAGTTGTTGTCAGTGTTTGTATTTGCTGCTTCATTTTAACAAAAGCAGCCATGGTATAGTTCACTTAGTGAGGCGAGACTCCTTCCGTGCAGTCTCGCAGAGTGCCTTCGCTCCACACACTTTGCAAACCACTAAGCTCTTTTTATTGAAAGTCGGTCCAAAATCATCCAGCCAGCTTTCATTCCTGAGGAGGTACTTGAACTTACCAATCCGTTGACATCTTTTGGCTGGAGATTAAAAGCTCGGATAATATAAACGCGAACCAGACAGTCCTGGGAGACATTGGCAGGAAGCTCCTGGAACTGACGCGGTGGAGGTAGAATTCTGGGATCTTCTGGCAAAGGATAGATCCGGAAAAGCCCCTGTAGAACAAAGCAGGGGGTCAGTGGAGGCTTCAAGGAGGACCACTGCTGTTTTTCTTTCCCTGAGACAAATTCTGCCATTTTTGAGAAAATGAGCAAACGATATTGTTCCCTTGACTCAATGCTGCTGGAATTTGGTTTCCCACAGGCTATTAATGAATTGGGAGATTTGGACACATCAACGTAAAAATGAAAAGCCCTTGATAAGTCACTAGCAGCAGTTCACTGGGACATGTTCTTCTCTATTGTCCTCTCTATGCAGGAGCACGCCAGGAGTTATTATTTCCAGTTTTCATTTAAATAACCTGGTCATTCTGATTTGTTTTATCTTAAAATGCTACTATCAGATCGGTTTGGCTCCATTGCTCTGTCTACAGGCAAGTACTCCTCAGAACCTCACACTTGATGCTGTAGGTTTGATTTTAACCCTTCTTAGATATTTTAGCTTTTCTTCTTTTTCCTTCCTTCTTCCTTTCTTCTTCCTTCCTTCCTTCTTCTTCTTCTTTTCTTTTTCTTTTTCTTTTTCTTTTCTTTTCTTTTCTTTTCTCTTTGTCTTTCTTTTCTTTGTTTTCTTTGTTCCTTTGTTCTTTATTTATTTGTCGTGACATTTACGATTTATTTATTTATTCGGATATTATTGTTCCATCCATCTATCTATCTATCTTATCTATCTATCTATCGCGATTCACTCTAATTTATTTCATTTATTTATTTTTTCGATGATTCTTTTCTTTTCTTTATTATCGATACGGACGGCCTTTGCTTGCTTGTCGTTTGCTTCGATTTATCACGAGACATTATTTCATCGATTTATTTATTTATTTATCGACGACGGTTTATTTATTTCCATTTATCGACGAGATATTCTATTTATTTATCTTTGCTTTCGATCGTTTCGTTTTCATTTACTTCTACGGTTTCATTTGACATTTATCGACGACGACATTTATCGACGAGATTTATTTTATCGACGGATTTATTTTATTTATTTTGTTTGTTTCCGCCTTAAGTTTGCTTTTACGCCATTTCTACGTTTATTTTATTTGATCTATTTTATCGCCTTTATTTATTTTATTTATTTGTTTGTTTATTTATTCGATTTTATTTTGCTTGCTTGCTTGCTTGGCTTCTAATTTATTTCATTTATTATCTATCGATTATTTTATTTATTTATTTTATTTTATTTATTTTATTTATTTTATCTATTTATTCGACTTATCTATCTATCTATCTATCTATCTATTTATTTTATTTTGTTTATTTTATTTATTTTATTTATTTATTTTATTTATTATTTAATTATTTATTTTGCTTGCTTGCTTACTTGCTTCTACTTCTATTTATTTATTATTTATTTATTTTATTTATTTATTTATTTATTTTATTTTATTTATTGTTTTATTTCATTATTTATTTATTCTTTGTTTCTTGTTTGCTTGTTTTTGCGGCTGTTTGCTTTGTTTAAGCGCTTTTCATTTACTTGTATTTCTATTTATTATTATTTATTTTATTTTATTTATTTATTTTATTTATTATTTTATTATTTATTTTATTATCTATTTTATTTTGTTTTGTTTTGCTGCTTCGTTTGCTTGCTTCGTTTTGCTTCTACTTACTCTACTCTACCTATCATCCATCCATTCATCCATTCCATCCATTCATCTATCCATTCATTCCATTCATTCATCCATTCATCCATTTCCATCTATTCATTCCATTTATCTATCTATCTATCTATCATCTAACTATCTATCTCTGCCTGCCTGCCTGCCTGCCTGCCTACCTACCTACCTACCTATCATCTATCTATCTATCTATCTATCTATCTATCTATCTATCTATCTATCATCTATCTATCATCTATCTATCTCTGCCTGCCTGCCTGCCTGCCTGCCTGCCTACCTACCTACCTATCTATCTATCTATGTTTGCTTCATGTTCCAGTGAAAAGCTTGCCTTCTCCAAAGCACCAGAAGGCAAGACAAGAAATAATGGATGGAAACTAATTAAGGAGAGAAGCAACCTTGAATTAAGGAGAAATTTCCTGGCAGTGAGGACAATTAACCAGTGGAACAGCTGGCCACCAGAAGTTGTGGGTGCTTCATCACTGGAGGCTTTTTAAGAAGAGACTGGACAGCCACTTGTCTGAAATGGTATAGGGTTTCCTGCTTGAGCAGGGGGCTGGACTAGAAGACCTCCAAGGTCCCTTCCAGCCCTCTTATTCTGAGTCTTTTGTATTTTATTTTAATTAATGTGATTTCTGTATTCGACATGCTGGTCTATGACCTAATAAAGATTTGAATTGAGAAGTAGAGCGATCAGAAGGATAGAAATTCAGATTTCCTGAGTGAATTTCCTCAGGCGTTTTGCCAGAGAGGGGAATTGGGGTCATATTTTCACCTTAAATTCTCCTCCCACCACAGGGTCATCATCTTGGACTTTTCCCCGGTACAGCTGAAAAGTCTGACAGAAATCCTGGAGACCATGGAATTCAGGAACTTCTTCCAGCTCACAGTTGTAGATCTGGGAGCAAATTATTAAAAAAAAAAATCAGTTGGAACGTTCTTTAATTTCTCCATGTATGTTTGTGTGATCTTTATTCTCTAGTCTATGTATTCTTATATTATTGTACATTATTAAATCTACAGCTTTGCAAATGTAATACCTCTACTTGTATTGTTACATCTACTATATTGTAGATGTAATTATTGTAGATTAAAAAAAATCAACTGGGATATTCTTTCCTCTCTCTATATATGTTTGTATGATCTATATTCTCTGATCTAAGCATCCGTCCACTTCTGTACTAACTAACTACAAATGGTCCAAACATTTTATACATTTGTTGATTGGCAAAACTGATAAGCATTCAGGCCTCATTGTAAGTGATTATAGTTACCACACTGCATGATGTGTTGCCTGTAGGTGAATATTCTTACTTGAGTTTAATATTGAACATACTTTGAAAAATTCCTCCCACAATTCCTCAGCCAGCATTGCCTCTTCCATCACAAAAGATGACTTGCAATATTCAACTTCGTTGTGTCAGTCTTGGAAGCCATTTTTGGTTTGGAAGCTTCAAAGCTGCCACATTCAGTGCCTGGGAATTTGGGAGGGGGGATTTCATAGTGGGGTAGGAGATTAGACACAACAACACTCTTTCTCAGACAGTCAAGGACATGTTGCCCTGCATCTGGAGCAGAGTGACTGGGGGAAATGTCTCCAGTTGGGACAAAGCTTTGATTGAGCCATGGGATGGACTGATGGGTGCAGGGGATGGATCTTTGAATTCTTTTTTGGGAAGGGAAAAATCCAGAACTCTCCGATTCAGGTTTTCCCCAGATGTGACAATATGGCAATTCTAAATTGTTTGTCTTGCAGTTTATTGATTTGGAGTTGGAACACTCAGTGGTGGGATTCAGCCAGTTTGCACCAGTTCAGGAAAACCGGTTGTTAACCTTCTGAGGAGTTTGATGAACTGGTTGTTGGAAGAAATCATTAGGGCAGAGAACTGGTTGTTAAATTATTTGAATCCCACCACTGGGAACGCTGACACATTGGATATGGAGACCAGCCCCAAGCTTCAGAGAAAACTGGAAATCTCTTTGATGGGTATGTGATGAAGTGAAAAACAGTTGAGTCATCTGCTGTCTATGGAGAGCTGGTATTTCTTGTGACAATTGTTGTCCTGCCCCATATTCTTATGATATTTCCTTTAAAAGCACACCTTTATGCTATCATAGCCCTTTTCCAGGTAATGTCCGCTCTTTGACAAATCTCCCATTGTGGCATAGTACTTGCTCCACCAATCAATTTCTTCTTCTTCTTCTTCTTCCTCCTCCTCCTCCTCAGTCTGTCCAAAAGGAAAGAAAGAAGCTTGGGTATGGCCCTCTCCATGTTCTCCAACATGGGATGCAGTGGCTCGGTGGCTAAGATGCTGAGCTTGTCGATCAGAAAGGTCAGGAAATTGGCGGTTCACATCCCTAGCACCGCATAACAGTGAGGAGAACCCCTAGCTAAGACTGCAGGGCTCAGAGAGCCCCCAATAACCTCAGAAAGACAAGCAACAAGGGAAAGCTCTTAATAGGCTTCATTGAACTTCTGGGCATTCAGCCAAGAGCATTTCACACCTGGTAACGGTGTGGCAAGCTAGATAAACAATCCACTCCACGCTTGCGAGGGAGAGCCATTGAGAAAAACAGATAGTATAGCCTCTAGCCTCCGAGGGGATTAATTCCCAAATAATAAGAATCACGTAACTCACTAGAAACTCCACTATGACTCCAAGATCCCTCTCACAGTCACTGCTGTTAAGCCTGACTTCACCCAGTCTTTTATTTAAGTATTAAATTAAATGCTAAACAATAATAAACAACTTTTTGGTATTTATCTTTTTTTTAGGTAATTAGGGCAAAGAAGCAATGTCAAGTTGGCCAAACCCACCCAGTCACATGCCCACCCAGCCATGCCCACCCAGCCAGTCATTAGGACAGAGAGCCCCTTTCTAAAAAATTTGAAGCCCACCCCTGGTTAAAGATGATAAGATGTATGTATGTAAGTATGTATGTATGTATGTATGTATGTATGTATGTATGTATGTATGAATGTATGTACAGTATGTATGTATTTTGCCATAGCATAGGGTCTCCAAACTTGACAATTTAAAGACTGATGTACTTCAACTCCCAGAATTCCTCAGCCAGCAGAATTCTAGGAATTGAAGTCCATAAGTCTTAAAGTTGCCAGGTCTGGAGCCCTCCCATGGAAAGCAATGTACTGATAAGCGTTTCCTACCTCAAGTACAATCTTAACACAGGGAAACCCTTGACTTCCCCTCTTGTTTTGGGGCGATCACCCTTGGCCTTTCTCTCTCAGGTAGCAAAATATCTCTAAGGAAATTCTTGGGTGGAAAAAAGAACCAGGGCCCACATTTGGGAAGATCTGCAAAGGCATTTTGTCTCACAAAAATCCCAGCCACGTCGAAATGAAATCCTGACCCTGATTTACCTTCTTTTCTTTTGCTTTCTTCCATGACCATAATTTGAAGCTGTTCAATCTCTGTAAGAAGCATCAGAATTAATCTTAATTCTTAATTGTTATTATTAGAACGAATTCTGTTTAATCTGTTAATCTTTTCAGAAAATCCCATCAACGGATTAGTCATCATTCTGTACCTTCTACTAGAGAATTCTTTACGAGACAATTCTATTCTCTATGAGAGAATTCTGGGATTCAAAACTTGTGGGGGAGGTGAAATTATGGTTGCAAAAAAACAATCTGAACCCCCAGGCAGCAAATACCTGGTCCTTTACTATAATCTTAGCATGCATTCTTAGCAGAACAGCCAGGAAATTCTGGGAGTTGAAATCCATCCATCTTAAAGTTGCCAAGATGGAAAAACAGCCATGTAGAGTTTTGTAGCTGATAACCACAACCTTGAATTAATAACAAGTGCGGGTTGTGCAATATTGTCATGCCACACCAGGTCTGGCTCATTGGGGATAGCTACATTCCACACCAAATAAAGCTTCCAGATAGCCTGCAAGGACAGCTCCAGGCAAAGTGAATGACAGCAGTCCAATTGATAGGTAATAAAGATAGGTAAAAAATACATGAGTGACAGCAGTAGTACCTTGTTTTAGAAAAGGCTACAACTGGTGCAGTAGCCAAGGCAACAGATCTTTCTCCATCCAAATCATCTTCTTTATACCTGGCCACAACATCTAAGCAGGACTCTTGAGTCTAGGACCACTAACCCTCCTTGATTGCACAACTGCTCTTCTAGTAGTAGCTCAACTCAGACCTGGAGTTGCTTGGAAGAACATTGTGGGAACAGCAGCTCCATTGTGCCTGGGTGGACTTAGAACATGTTCCCATCCATCCCATCCCTGATTTCCACCAGATATTGAATTAGAACACTATCAACTTATTCACTAAGACTGTATTACTATTCTTCTCTTCCTTCCTATTACCTATCTCCTTTTTCTACTTATGGCTGTAACTTTGTTGCTTGTATCTTTGTGATTTATATTGTTTTATTTAGTTCCTAGTATGATTTTTCTTGATTGCTTATTTAATACCCTATGATTATCACTAAGTGTTGTACATTATGATTCATGATGATTATGGTGATTATGATAATGATTTATCACTTGTATCTTTATGTACACTGAGAGCATATGCACCAAAGACAAATTCCTTGTGTGTCCAATCACACTTGGCCAATAAATAATTCTATTCTCTGCGTCTGTGATGACCCGAGGTGTGGCAACACAGCCAGAAAATAGGTATGAGTCCCTTTATTTGCTCCAACTTTACCCCTAACATCCCAGTTGCTCTCCAGCCTGGAGAGAAGCTCTCCCATGAACCTGCAACAGCCTCTGGCTGCAGATACTCCAGTCCAAATGCTGTAAGCAGAATGACTGCAATCAATCATTCCAGAAAGGCAAGATAATGAGCCCAATAATTCCAGCAAGGCAGATGAGGGCATGACAGCATCCCTACGTGGCCTGGAGATACACAGCTGACTATCATTAACATATAGATGACAATCTCTCTTGAGATGAGGGACGGCTTCCTCAAGCGGTCTCACATAGACGTTGAACCGAATGAGGAAGAGAATCAAGACCATGGTGGAATGTCCAAGGATGGACCTCTCTTCTCCCATAACCACAAATGGACTCCCCTGGCCAGAAAGGAGTCGGAACCACCTTAAAAGTTAAGAAAATATTAAAGGTGCAAGGGTACAAGAATAGGACGATGACCTTGTGATATCCTATTGAGCTATTCCTTATCTCAAATGTGTATTTATTTTGGGTAGTGGGGCTACTCAGGAAGCAGATCTTTAAGAGGTTGCTGATAAATGCAGTCAGTGCAGCCACATCTCCCCCCCCTCCAGAGTATTTTTTCCACCCTAGCTCTAAATCTGGATCTCACTGAATCTCATATCTATGCTTGTTTTCCCAACAAAGCATGAAAACCCCTGGATTAAATGGTTGGTTGGTGGAACCGCTTGCCTCCAGAAGTTGTAGGTGCTCCTTCACTGGAGATATTCAAGAAGAGGTTGGATGGGATATAGTCTCTTGGTTGAGCAGAGGTTTGGTCTAGAAGATCTCTAAAGTCCCTTCCACTCCTGTTATTCTATGTTGTTCTGTTTTAATGGGCCAGATCAGAAGTGTCTAGTCTATAGCTCACTGTGCATGGATTTACTGATCACAGTAAAGATTGTGTGTATGTTATTCTCTACCTTAGGCAGGAATTTTGCCAAAGTCATAAAGCTAAAGTCTTTTCCAAGCTCTGGTATTAGGAAAATATCTATCTGTCTGTCTGTCTGTCTGTCTGTCCGTCCGTCCGTCCGTCCGTCTGTCCATCTGTCCGTCTGCCAGTCCGTCCATCCATCCGTCCGTCCGTCCATCCATCCATCCGTCCATCTGCCCGTCCATCCGTCCATCCGTCCATCTGCCCGTCCATCCGTCCATCCGTCCATCCGTCCATCCATCCATCCGTCCATCCGTCCATCCATCCACCCCTCCCTCCCTCCCTCCCTCCCTCTGCTAAACAATAGGTCCCATCACAAAGAAGAAAAGAAACAAAATGATGATTGTGACACCAAACAATAGGGTTACTTACCTTTTTCATCTTCACCTTTTTAGTGACTGTTAGGGTGAGAAAGACACATCGAGAAAATTCATAAACATTTGAATGGGAACAGAATCACTCTTTTTAGGAGATATAGTTCAATGAGTTACCTCTTCTTGTCCTTCAGAAAGTTCAGAAGGGCTTTTGTGAAACTTCTAGCAGCCTCAACTGGCTTCTTCTAACCTTAGCTGTAGATAGACCACAAGCCCCACCAAAATCTGAGCTGACTGTGCCAATTCAGCTTTAGGAGCTCATCTGAGTAATGATGTCCAATTTTTTAAAAAATGGTTAGCATGGAAAGGATTAAGACTGTATGCCCAGTCTGCGGCATACTTGTGACTATTTCGTGCTATCATATTATCCTAAATTATTTGATGAATAACTTATTGATAACTGACTTACTAAGACGTTTATAAAGCATACCTCGGGGTGGTAGGTTGTGGACTTTGCTTTCTTCCAATGGATTGCAGTAATATTGACTCAGAGATCTGACTGTTGCTTGGCCCACCACTGGCTTATATCCAAAATCACGATGATCGATCACCTTCAGTTCAATGGGAGGGGAATAATCTTCATCAATAGGCAGGTACTGCAGAAGATCAAGACAGAAGGTGGGATATGAAAAAATGTAAACTAGATAAAATTGTGGATTGTTAAGTGAGAACTTCATGTGACTGCATCTTGTGACTTCCTACTGCCTCCCTACAAAGTCATTGGGGAAGCTGGTTGGAAGTTGGAAATCCCAGGAGATTCTCAAGTGGGCTGTGGAGAAGGCAAGATCTACAGAGCGAGGTGAAGTTATGCTGCGTTGAGTGAATGTGGGCTGGGTAGGAGCTCCTCTAGTCCCACGGAACTGCAGGTAGGCTGGGGAGGGGTTGCTGTGATGCTAGGGAGGGTATGTGGACTGAGAAAATGGTGCTGCAGCATTGTGCAAGGGGGTGCAGCCAGGGAAGGGATGCTATGGTGTGAGCCTGCTATGGAGTACAAGATCCTTGGGATTTTGTGGGGTCTCCTTGGGAGAAAATGTGGCAGGAGTGGCTTTGCTTGTGGAAAGCCAACAGGGAAGGTTGCAAATAGCAGTCATGATTATTGTCAGCCTAGGAAGCCATATTTTACTTGGAAGCTTCATGGCTGCTGCATTTAGAGTGTCAGGGTTCTGATGGATGCCCTAATTAATTCATGAGCCTCGAGCCAAGTTTCAAAAGAAATCCAATTATTTATTAGGGGCAACATGTTGGCCCTTTCCCCAAGTGCAGTCAGCTCTGCCCTATGTAATTTACTGTGCACCTATGACCCTGTTCCCTCACTCCTCCCAAGGTGTGTCATAAATCACATTCTCCAACAGAGCACTTTCACGGGCTGTGGAAAACAAGCCTCTCCAGCTGGGCTTGGTAACTTGAGACACAATCTGGAGAAAGGCATGTGTGGAATGTGCCTCTGGTCATAGCAGAAAACTGCTCCATCAGATCTTCCCCCCTCCTTCTTATGGCAACTTGAGAGCAAGCCAGGAATGCTTTATGAGTTGACGTAGTGCCTGGGAATTTGGGAGGGGGGATTTCATAGAGAGGTGGAAGTTGAGACTCAACAACATTCTTTCTCAGAAAGTCAAGGGCATGTTGCCCTCCACTTGGAGGGGAGGTCCCCAGTTGGGACGAAGATTTGATTGGGCCATGTGATGGACTGATGGGTGCAGGGGATGGATCTGTGATTTCTCTTTTGGGAAGGGAAAACCCAGAACTCTGAGATTTGGGTTTTCTCAGATGTTTCAATACAACAACTCTAATAAAATGGAACTTTGAGAAAATGCTTGTCTTGGAGTTTATTGGTTTGGAGTTGGTTAGTTGGAACGCTGATATTTATGGGACGCTGCAACTGTTGTGTGAGCTGTTTGCCAAGTGCCTGGATTGCAATCACACGACCATGGGGTGCAGCGGCAATCAGAATTTTGAGGACTGGTCATAAGTCCCAGTCATTCAATGCTGTCACAACTTTGAATGGTCACTGAAGAAGTGGTTGTTAACCAAGGACTACCTGTACTTTACTCCTCCCTCGGTTTCTTAAACTTTGCTTATGTAACTCACCACTTTCATGAGATAGACGTTAATTGAAAAATTTGGGTATTCCTGAAAGTTCCTGATGGTTGTTGTCTGAATGGATTCTCCCCCACACTCTATGATGAGGCTAGGATTGTTCACAACCATCAGATTGTAATTCTTCATGTCTCGAAGACCCCAGGCAAGAATCTATGGGAAGATTGGGCAAAATTGTCAGCTGAATCTTCCTCGATGGTTGGAAGAACAACATTAACTGGGTGGCAAACTCCCTGTTTCCTAGTCTTGGGATTTCTGATGATTACTGCTAGTGCATGATGTATCTCAGACCAGATCTAGCATACTCTCTCTCTCTCTCATGTACATGCACTAGAGATTCCAGAAACACGTATACTTTTATTTTGCTGATTTGTTGAATGACTAAATTTTCCCTGTCTTGTTAAATACTGTAGATCTACAGTAGCTTTCATTGTTTCCCCACTTTCCATACTGGTTTATTATACATAGTTCTTGATTCCTTGATGCAAGACTAAGGCTTTATCTGGATTCAAGAGCTAAGTGTCACCATGCTTTTATCAATATTATTTTGCTATAATTTGATCCTTCTTTGTAGCTATATAATACATAGTCTGTCTCTCCCTCCCTCCTTCTCTCTCTGTCTCTCTCCCTCTCTTTCTATGTCTCCATCTCTGTCTCTCTGTCTTTGTCTCTCTCTCTCTCTGTCTCTCTCTTTCTCTTTCTCTGTCTCTTTGTGTCTGTTCTCTTTGTCTCTCTGTCTCTCTCTCTGTGTCTCTCTGTCTCTCTCTCCCTCTCTCTCCCTCCCTCCCTCTCTCTCTGTCTCTGTCTCTGTCTCTTTGTTTCTCTCTCTCTCTCTCTCTCTCTCACACACACACACATGCAGAAAGCTACGGATTAATGGCTATACGTAAGGAATGAAGGGTCTCATATCACTGGATTGCTGGCCCTGTCACCATTCCTCCATTCCCAAGATACCTGTGGAGAAATTTCTTGCCCACCAAGATGTCTGGAGCCACCTGAATTGGTTCACAAGCTCACCTCCACAGCCATCAGCCGCAAAATGGGCCGGATTCCTTTGGGGATTGTATAAACACCATCTTTCCAAGTAGGAGGTGGAAGTTTCCCCATGGATCCATCCTGGAAGAAGAAAAGGTTAGACCTTTCTGAAGCTGGGTACCATGCAGTAGTGGGATCCTACCTTAGTCGCTAGTTGCCTCTTGAAAAAGCACCTTTGGCACAGCCATGAACTGGTTGACCGAGAATCTTCATAGACATTTAGTAGCTTCTGACTTTTTTTTCATTGCATTAAAATGCAAACAGAATTACAAAATTATTTTACATTTCTAAACATTGCAAGCCATCTCCACCACAACAAAGTCATTCTAATCATGCATACTGAAAAAAATCAAAGTTTGATATATATATTTTTTCCAATTATCTATGTATCAGCAGAAGGCCTCCATGGGAGGCTGGAGGCTTCCTGTAGTCCTTGACCTGGAAAAGATCATTCAGTTTCACGATTACATCCATTTTCTTCTTTTAGAGAATTGCTCAGGTTTGCTGAGAAAAAGGGCCAGTAGTGGGATTCAAAATTTTTTACTACCGGTTCTGTGAGAGTGGCTTGGTGGGCGTGGCAGGGGAAGGATACTGCAAAATCCCCATTCCCTCCTCACCCCACTAACCTGCTTTCGAGCTCCGTTCTCCTGTGCAGGGCAACCAAAGTAGACCCAGTCGATCAGCTGGGACTCGGGAGGCAGAGCATAGATGGGGGCAGGGCCAGTCAGAGGCGGCATTGGCCAGTTCTCCGAAAGACTCAAAATTTCCACTACTGGTTCTCCAGAACTGGTCAGAACCGGCTGAATACCACCTCTGGACCTCAAGAACATGTAATGTGACTTTTTGTGTGTTCCTTTCTTTCTTTTACCTTCCTATCCAAGAGAAGCTCAAAAGCAGCCATGAGGTAACCATTCTCCTCTTCATTTCTCATGATAGGATGCTTCTGGAGACGGGGTATCCTTCGTACATTCAGATCCAGGCACACCATTGGAATGCAGATGCATCTTCCCATAAAATCATTGGATCGGGCCTATCAGAAAGAAGTGAGGCAAAGCAGATAAGTTTGTGATTAATGTGGCCAAGAGCAAAGAAGACGTGTCTGGGTGCTGGGTAAAATAATATAACGATCAGCCAGATGCTGAAGACATTTAGGGGATGTTCTACTGTATGTAGAGTTAGATTAGTGGTGGCATTCAAAAATTGTTACCATCGGTTCGGTGGGCATGGCTTGGTGGGTGCGCTTTGCGCACGTGCACACACTTTGCATGCATGCGTGTGCCGAACACACACTTTGTGCAGGTGCAGAGGTGTTTGCGCAGGCACTGAGATGTTCCAACTCACCTCCTGCAATCCTGCACTCTCCCTGTTGCTTCAGCAGCTGCCACGCAACACCCTGCTGTGCTGTGCAAAGCAGCTGCACTTCAAAAGTAGGACATAAAGGTGAGTATGGGAGCCCAGGTGGGAGGGTGGGCCCAACAGCAGAGCGGCGGGGAGAACCGGTTTGGTCTCTGCTGCTCATTGGTGCTACTGGAACTGGGGCGAAAGGTAGAATACCATGGCTGAGTTAGATGTTGTATGTGTGTTAGAATTCTATGTATCATCTGTGAGGCACATCTTGAAATGACAAGAACCAGTGGGGTGTAGTGCAGTGGCGGGATTCAAAATTTTTTTACTACCGGTTCTGTGGCTGTAGCTTGGTGGGCATGGCTTCGTGGGCGTGGCAGGGGAAGGATACTGCAAAATCCCATTTCCTCCCCTAACCTGCTTTCCAGCTCCGTTCTCCTGTGCAGGGCAATAAAAGAAGACCCAGACTATCTGGGACTCAGGAGGCAGAGAATAAATGGGGGCAGGGCCAGTCAGAGGTGGTATTTGCTGGTTCTTTGAGCTACTCAAAATTTCCACTACTGCTGAATACCACCTCTGGTGTAGTGGTGAAGATTTTGAAACTTCTTGTGAACCACTGAAATGTCCCCCATACGTACGCTTGAATCATAGTCAAAGATCTCCACGGCCACAATGGGGGGATCCCGAGCAGTCTCTTGAGGATCTCCATAAATCAAAATGTCTTCAAAGAGGAGGGTCTCATCCCAGCATGGGTGCAGCGTGCCGCTGATAATGTGGGTGCAGTGGCTCAAATGAAGGAAAGAGACATGAGCCACAGGATCTGTCAGAGATATAAAATCTCACTTCACTTCGCTGATTTAATTTGTATCCTGCCATTATTGTTATTGTTATTGTTACAAATAACTCAAGGTTGCAAAGTCTGTAGAGATTCTCAGTCATCCAGGTCATGGCTGTCCCAAAGGTGCTTTTTTCAGGAGGCATCTGGACTTTCTGGTTTTTCCTTTTGAAGACATTTCACTTCTCATCCAAGAAGCTTCTTCAGCTCTGACAGGATGGGGAGGAATGGAAGGATTTATATTCCTTGCAGACAGCTGGTCATTTGCATCCTTTCAGAGGGTCGTTGAGGCCACTTGGAGGTTTATCTGGGGTGGAACCTTCTGACTGGATGGTGGGGAAGGGAAGGATTTATATTCCTTGCAGACAGCTGGTCATTTGCATCCTTTCAGAGGGTCGTTGAGGCCTCTTGGAGGTTTCTCTGTGTCCTCAGGCTCACCTGAGTGGTGCAAATGGGAGTGGAACCTTCTGACTGGATGGTGGGGAATGGAAGGATTTATACCCCTTGCAAGACAGCTGGTCATTTGCATCCTTTCAGAGGGTCGTTGAGGCCTCTTGGAGGTTTCTCTGTGTCCTCACCTGAGTGGTGCAAATGGGAGTGGAACCTTCTGACTGGATGGTGGGGAATGGAAGGATTTATACTCCTTGCAGACAGCTGGTCATTTGCATCCTTTTAGAGGGTCGTTGAGGCCATTTGGAGGTTTATTTGGGTCCTCAGAGTCACCTGAATAGTTCTCCTGGTTTCTGTAGTCTGCAATTGTTTTCCCCTCTGGAAACCAGTAGTGGGATTCAAATTATTTAACAACCGGTTCTCTGCCCTAATGATTCCTTCCAACAACCAGTTCCCCAAACTGCTCAGAAAGTTAACAACCGGTTCTCCCGAACTGGTGTGAACTGGCTGAATCCCACCACTGCTGGAAACCCATTCCTACCCCCACACCATTCAAAGGGTGTTAATTCCAAATTATATAGCGAAAAGTCTGTAGCAATTCTCAGTCATCCAGGTCATGGTTGCCCCAATGGTGCTTGACAGGATGGTGAGGAATGGAGCTGAAGAAGTCAGGCCTGAAGAAGCTTCTTGGATGAGAAGCAAAACGTCTTCAATGAAAAAACAAAGTCCAGTTACCTCCTGAAAAAAAAACGCACCTTTGGGTCAAGGTGGCAAACGTATCCAGCACACCTTCCTCCACCTATTTTCCCTACAACAACACCTGTCAGGTGAGTTGTGTTGAAAGAGAGGGACCTGGCCCAAATTCAGCCTCCTGGATTACATGACTAAGGCAGGGACTAGAACTCACCATCTCTTGGTGATTGGCTCAAAGTCACCTGGTCAACTTGAAGAGCATTTGGAGACTTCAGTTGGTCCAGAACACAGCCGCACGAGCTGTTGTGGGTGTCCCAAGATACATCCACATATCATCGATTCTCCGTGAGCTGCACTGGCTTCCTATTAGTCTCCCGTGCAATTCAAGCTGTTGGTCATTACCTATAAAGCCCTATATGGCTCAGGACCAGGTTATCTCCAGAATCGTCTCCTATCCTGCATCTCCCTGTGGCCGGTAAGATCCCACAGAGTCGGTCTTCTCTGGGTTCCGTCAGCTAAACAATGCCGGCTGGCGGGCCTGCGGGAGAGGGCCTTCTCTGTGGCTGCTCCGGCTCTCTGGAACCAGCTACCTCCCGAGGCCCGGACTGCCTCCACCCTACTGACCTTCCACAAAGCAGTCAAAACTTGGCTTTTCCGACAGGCATGGGGCTGTTGATCTCGCGACTGAGATCTAGCGAGATCCGGCCCTTCTGTCGTTTGCTGTTTTTTAAATTGTTTTTAAATTTTTTATAATGTAATTCTTTGTGGGTTTTTTTGCTGTGAGCCACCTGGAGTCCTTTGGGAGTTGGGCAACATATAAGTTTAATTAATTAATTAAATAAATAAATAAACTTAATGCGTGGAGTAGAATTTGCTATCTTCTCTGTATGCCTCTGAGTAAATGAATAGGGATGTTCACAATAGACAGAGATGAGAGCAAGGGCGAACTAATTTTATCTTGTCTGGGTGTGTAAGAGGCATCTCTTTTGTACTGCTCACCTGCGGTCCCTTTCACAATGCTTCTCAGAAGGTCCCTGGCTTGGTACATGTAGCAGCGCAACTGGAAATACAATGCACCTAAAAAGAGGAATTTTTTTTTTTTAATGAGTTCAATTTTTCTTCTGGCTTCTTCATTACAGTTTCCCAAATGGGTACTCTATCAGACGTTTCACTTCTCATCTTATAAATCCTTCCTCTCATATCAATCCTTCCATTCCTCCCCATCCTGTCAGAGCTGAAGAAGCTTCTTGGATGAGAAGCGACATGTCTTCAAAAGAAAGAACAAGAAAGTCCAGTTGCCTCCTGAAAAAAGCGCCTTTGGGACAGCCATGACCTGGAGGACTGAGAATTTTTACAGCCCCCTAGGCCCAGTACTTTTCAATATCTTCATAAACAATTTAGATGAAGGAATAGAAATGGAACTCATCCAATTTGCTGTCGACACTAAATAGGATGGTTTTCAAATTGATAAATTGGCTTCATGGCTGCCCTTGCATAAGCCAATCTTCCCTAATGCTATTGGTTGGGTTTTCTAATGTGCGAAGGCCAACCCCATCTGAAGAACCTCAACTGGAGAAAGACAGCTCTGAGGACTCACTCTTGAAGACGCAGTAGAGAAGAGGAGTGTTCTTCTTCAAGAGGCCTTGGGAAGCAGGTGGTTCTAGTTCGACCTCCTCTTTTTCGTCTTTCCTTCCTGCTTCAGGTTTTTTCTTTTTCTGTCGGTCCCCAACCTCCACACCCTGAAATAAAGGAGATATTCATAATGCAACTTTCAGAAAGCAAAAGACTGCATTTGGTTTCTCCTTTTGGCAGGAGGATTCCCAGGAGCATAAAAAAAAGTGAAGATGTGTGATGACCCAAAGGGGCATGGCACAAAGGCAACACAGTCAGATAATCAGTAAGAGTCCTTTTATTATCTCCAACTTTGCCCCCAATGTCCAGGTTATCTTCTGGCTGGAGAAAAACTCTCCCAGGAACAGCCTGTGGCTGCAGAAAATTAAGTCCAAAACATTGTCAACACAAACTGTAACTTAAAGTCCAAACAAGCCAAACTGAGGGAATTAACTTGGCAGGGCAGAAGCAAGAATTTCAGGCTTGAAGGCATGGCAAAACTCACACAGGTGGCAAGATGCCAGGAACACAGATAAGCCACAACAACACAGGATAAAGTCACATTTGCTTCTAGCAGCCTGCCGCACGCAGCCTGCCTTTCTTATCAACTGTCTTCCCAGCCGTAGCTAATGAAGGGAATCAGGGCCCTCTCCTCCCTCGTAAGCCATGCAACCCAAGTTGCTCTCTTCTCCGTTCCTCCCTGCATGCCCTAGGATGAAGAGGGGGCGAGCCTGGTGCTTCATCTGAACTCCGTCTCCCTTGTTCTACCTCTTCCCTGCTCTGCCCAGCCGGACTTTGCCCTCCGCAATTTCCTCCACAGCCAATGGAGCCACACTCCCACTCCCTGTCAGCTGTCCAGCTTCCGCCTCGGATTCAGACTCCAACAGGGGCATGACAGATAGAGGTTGCAATCAGGTAATTGAAATCCATC
Organism: Naja naja; assembly: GCA_009733165.1. Taxonomy (NCBI): domain Eukaryota; kingdom Metazoa; phylum Chordata; class Lepidosauria; order Squamata; family Elapidae; genus Naja; species Naja naja. Next base: position 2,615,170 of record CM019156.1, on the reverse strand, counting down.
CCCTTTTCATCACTGCTTTCTTTTTGGCCCACTCTCTGGACAACGCTGGTTATGTGACAGCTGTCATCTCTTACCAAGGAGCCTTCCAAGTAGAATATGGGTGCCACCAGGCTGGGTGCCACTGGAGCAAGCTTCCTGCGCCAACAGCGTCGCCGAAAAACATCATCTGGTTGTCTCTGGAGGTGGAATCTCCAGCCGTAGAGAGGTGCATATTCCCAGACGTCCTCTTTCGCTTTAACGTCTAAGTGCTGCAGGAACCACAGGGAAGAAGTTTCGATTATGACGTCTTACTTTAGCCAGAATTTAGCCTTTCTCGAGCGGGTAACTCAGAGAGGTTATGACAATAGAGTGGCAAAGGATCAGAGTTACAATTTATTTATTTATGGGTATCCCACTCATCGTTGTGGGAATATACCTCATACTCTTCCCTCCTAACCCTAACCCTAATTCCACAACAACAATCTTGTGGGTTGAATTGAAAAGGGGAGGACTGGCCCAAAGTCACCTAGCAGGTTTTTATGCCTAAGGTGGGATTAGAACTAACCACCTCCTGCTTTCTATACCAGCTCCTTTACCACTACACCAAACTGGATCTAACACGTGCGAGTGTCCCAGAGTCATGAACAGTTGGGCAGACACTTTGGTCTAGCAGTTTAAGGCACCAGAAAATGGAAGACCATGAGTTCAAGTTATGAAAGCCAGCTGGGTGACTTTGGTCCAATCACCAGAAAACTGTGAGTTCTAGTCCCGCCTTAGGTATGAAAGTCAGCTGGGTGACTTTAGGCTAGTCCCTCTCTCTCAGTCTAACCTTCCACCTGGGTTGTTGTGAGGAAAAAACAACAATATGTGTTGGATAATATGTTGGCTGCTTTGGGTTATTTGCAAATATAATAAAGGCAGGATGTAAATAAAATAGAATTTAATAAGTTATGACGATGACGTAATGGAAGCATCTTCTTGATAGATGAGCTTCATGCTAAGACTACCATCTCATCCAGTACTTCTAGCGTAGTCTTCTTGGTTGCACCCTCAGTCTACTCTTAGCGCTAGTCTCCCTCCATGGGCCTGGTAAAATGTCCCCGCTTCCAAAGCTCCCCCTTCATTCATTGCTGACTTTCTGTCTGACACCCACTCCCTGAGGAAGATTTAGTACCAGCTGGAGAAAAGCGGCCATCTGATTTTGTTGAGTCTCCCTGCCGAGGTTCCGGAAACGCTTCCTGAGCCAACGTCGCCGCCGGTGGGTGTGGTAGGTCTTCTCAGCTGCATTCCAGGAGTGAGGAAACTCAGCAGGTGGGATGGCGATGCCATATTCCCATCCTAAGGAGGAAAAGAGGTGCCCTGAGGCCCGTGGGCAGACGAGGAAGCACACGGCGCAACACTTCCCTTCAAACTCTGCCCCTTACAGACCCGCTTATGACCGTCAGGCGTGACAAAGCCAGGACCACACGTGTAGTTTTCAATTCAGCTGGTTTATGACTCACGCCTATGCACAGGAGTAACACGGCAGCCACACTAGGGGCTAACGCCTATTAATCCACATTGTGTGGCTGCAGTATTATTATTTATCCTTCTGGGAGGAGGTTTTGCTGTATCCAAAGCAGAACAATTAAATCCTGTGATAGCTTTGTGTCATATAGCATCAACCTCCTTAACTCTTAAGACTCTTTTCCCTGCTATGTATTCAAAATGGACTGTGATTGATTGAGAGATAGATGGCTGGCTTAGTTATAGTTATAGTTATATAACTACAGCTACAGATATATAGATATAGATCAGTTGTAGTCAACCTGGTCCCTACCACCCACTAGTGGGCATTCCAGCTTTCATGGTGGACGGTAGGGGTTTTGTCCCCTACTTTATAAATCACCATTACTGTGGAACTGGTGGGTGGTTAGAAAATTTTACTACTAACAGAGATACAAAAGTGGGCAGTAGGTATAAAAAAGTTGACTACCCCAATATAGATAGATAGATAGATACAGATGATTTATATAAAGATATAGATTTATACAGGTAGTCCTTGACTTACAATAAATGGTTCGTTTAGTGATTGTTCAGTTACAATGTTGCTGACAATAGTGACATGACCATTTTTCACATTTGCGGCATCCCCATGCTCACATGATCAAAATTCGAATGCTTGGCAAAGTGATTCATATTTATTTCAGACAAATTCCTTCTATGCCTACTGACACTTGGCCAAATAAAGTATTCACTTCAGTGCAAGTCAAGTCAAGTCAACCCAACTAACAGCACTATTTTGGCACTAAACGACAGAATTCAGGAGGGGTTGGACTTAGTCCATTGGTGGCTATGTAGTGACTCTAGGCTAATTTCTCTTTTGACTCCACCTCCAGGCTCTATCACTCCTTCTCCTACAATAACCCTGCCCTGCAAGTAGAGACGGCCAAACCTGCATTCCAATGTCACAATGGCTATTCTGTCATCCTTGTTGATTAGTGACAAAACACTCCACGTTCATGCAATGACTACTCCAGGGCTGAACAGAGCAGATATTACGGGCCTTTCAAGAACCATTATTCCTTTTTATTCAATCATCAACCTGTCTCCCTACCCAGAGGAAATTATAAGACAATATTCATGCATTGGGTAAGGTTTCTATATATTACTAGATTTTTAAAAAATGCCAATTCTCCATCCAGAACTTTGATGGAAGTTCCCCAGTGATTTATCTACCTAATGTTTGCCCTTCCGCTCAGTACTTTTCTTTCAACTTAAGTTAAGTTGCTTCAGTTAAATATCTGGGCTGCATTTTCCAAAGAAATATCTGTCTCGTTGCAGCCAAATACTTGCCAGCATCGTCCACAGCCCGGTTCAATTCCACTTTCCATTCTTCTACAAAGATCCATCCAGGAGGACACAAGATGTCTTCTTTTTGGGGAGCAGGAGCACCACTCTAAGAATGGCAAGGGACAACACGGAGTAGGAAATGAGGGGAAGGAAGATCTAAACATATATTTGAAATGCAACCTTTTGCAACCTTTCCAATCCCCACCGCCTGGAATGGGCCGAAAATGGGGCACACAGAGGCTGAAAATGGGATGCAGAGGCCAAAAATGGGGTGTGCAGAGGCAGCAATAGGCGATGGAAATCCCTGAAGCCTGAAACAGCTGATCGTCAGGAGGCTGATGCAACCGACAATCAGCTGCTTATACTAATCAGGCTGTGCTGAAGCTGAAACAGGCTATTTGCTCTTTACTGCAAGGAGGCAAAGTGCTGGGAGGCAGAGGCACTTTTTTTCTCTCGTTTTCCTCTCCTAAAGCTAGGTGCAGTCTTATACTTCGGAGCATCTTATACTCTGAAAAATACGGTAATTGCCCCCACTGTTAGGAAGTTTCTCCTTAATTCCAGGTTGCTTCTCTCTTTCTCTGAGACTTCTCAGAAAACAACAAGTGAATGAAAAACTGCTGGTGACCTCCTACCGCTGCACCACAGAGAGTATCTTAACTTACTGCACCTCTGTATGGTTTGCCAATTGCAAAGGGGCAGATGGGACAGAACTCCATAGGGTTAAGGTCATTGCCCAGAGGATCATGGGTTGCCCTCTCCCCTCTTTGGAAGAGCTTTATAGCTTCCGCTGCCTTAAGAAAGTTCAAAACATTCTCAAAGATCCGTCTCATCCTGGGAACCCTTTTTTTGAACTATTACCATCAGGCAGACGGTACAGGATAATAAAAACAATGACAAATAGGCTGAAAAACAGCTTCTATCCCAGGGCAGTAGCTCTTTTGAATTCCACTGTATAGTGCAATGTTAATGCGATATCAGGGGTTTTCAATTCAATGTGTGGGGTGTGAAGGATGTGTGTTTGTGTTTATTTTCATGGTCATGATGTGCAGTGAAGATAGTGTTTGATTTTGTTGTACGAAGTGCAATGACAATAAAGTAAAGTAAAGTAAAAAAGTAAAGTAAAGTAAAGTAAACTAAACTAAACTAGACTCTTTGATTAGTTTCCAACTATTGTTTCTTGTCTTGCTTTCTGGTGCTTTGTAGAAAATCTCCTCCTTATTGCTGCTAAGAAAATCATATGCGTGTGTCCCGGAAGTCGTAGGAACTGGCTGGACCAGAAGGAGACTTTGCTTTTTAAGACTCTAAAAGCCCTTTGCTTTGAAGATGTTGTACAAAGTTCACCTTGAAAGAGAGACACCCTTGAAACACATGCCAGCAGTTTTCGTATGCTCCGTTTTGAGTGTTCCCATCTGCCCCTCAATGGAAAATCACTTCCAGCCATCCAAGAGATGTCCCCAAACAGGAAGCAAATCCTGCCTTACCTTCTTCATTTCTCTTTTCTAAGTCCCACCCTGAGCCACTCACCGCATTGCTGTAAGGGACCCTTGCTGGTTTCCATCGACGGCCAGGCTGTCGACTCTGGTTCTCGTAAACTTCCTGCATCACTTCGGAATAGTTGGTCTCTTTGTCCAGCAACAGCCTAGAGAGAAACACAGTGGAACAGGAAGTTTGGGCTGCCATCAGTGGAAGAGCTGTGGAGTTCTGGGTGCTCCGTCACTGAAAGCCTTCAAGAAAAGGCTGGACAGCATTTGTCTGGGATGGAATAAGGACTCTATGCTGCCCCAGTCACTCTTACACAGTCACACACACACACAGACAGAGACTTTAGAGAGTTTCCCAGAAGTTCCCTTCACCCAGACTCAGAACTGCCCCGAATAAATCCAGCCACAAGCAGGCCAAGATTAGTCCACAAGGCAATGGAAAGTTGGTCCAACAAGTAAGTCCACCCAGGGGTGTGGTTCAACTGGTGTAACAACCGGTTCGGTGAGCACACGCGTTCGCTGGAGTCCTTGGTTCACTGGTGATGTTACATAGTTGGGTAATGAAACATTTGCAAGCAAACAACCCAGCTTAGGGAGCGCTAAGGACTTCACAGTTCTAAATTATTACTTTTATGGAATTTAACTTTCTACTTAAACTCCACATTTTGGGTTTTATGGTGGGAAGGTTTTGAGATCTTGTGAACCAAGAGTGTTTGTTTGTGCATGTGTGTGTGTATGTGTGTGTGAGAGAGAGAGATGGGGGGAGAGAGAGAAAGGGAGAAAAGAGAGAGACAGAGACAGAGAGACAGAAACAGACACAGACAGATACACACACAGAGAAAGAGATACAGAGACAGAGAGAGAGAGAGAAAGAGAGAAAGACACACACACACACACACACACAGACAGAGACAGAGAAAAAGGGAGAAAAGAGAGAGAGAGACAGAGACAGACACAGACACACAGAAAGAGAGAGACAGAGAGGGAGAAAGCAGAGACAGAGAAAGGGGGGAGAGAGAGAGAGGGAGAGAGAGGGGGAGGGGGAAAGAGTATGTTAAAGAAAAAAAATAGATAATTATTAAGTCCATCAGCTCACCTCCTTTGGGGCTCTACAGCCCACTCACTGTCCCATTGCCAACCAGTGGGTAGCTGGAACGTGTCTTTGGGGAGGCTGACCTGTCCAGTCACATCTGAAAAGTTGGGGTGCGGCATAAGATCCATGACTCCCCATATTCCGTGTGTCTTCTTTTGGTTTTCATACTGAAAACACCAGAACACAAACCCTCATCCATGAGCCAACACTGGGATGTCTTTCTAGCTTACCCTTTCACACCTTTGGGACCCTTCTCTTAAATGTTGCCTCATGACAGGAGCCCTGGAGGCATGCCTTCCCCATGACAGCCCTGTCATTTTGGAACATCCCCCTCCCCAAGATTTGGAGGGCCCTTGTCCTCTTACCTAGGATGAAAAGGAGCCCAACAATGATAAAGTTGGTGAGATATTATGGGGCCGTGATGTCTCATTTGGGGGTTTTGTGGGCATGTATGGATAGTCCTTGATTTATGACTATAATTGGACAGGAACTTCTGTACAGGGATGCTAAGAGCTACCAAGATTTTCACCCCAGAATTGTCCAGGCTTATCTCACCGTTTCCGCGTAGACCGCGATCCTCCCTTCGCAACATCTCATGAAGTCTGCGCAGTCAGCCATCCGCCCCATCCACATTCGAACCCGGAGCATGGCAGGGGTGGGGTTGTAATTCATTTTGCTTTGCATACCCTGGGAGGTGGGTGGGTGAGAAAGAAAAGTGTCAGGCCCTTCAACGTTCCTTTTGTTAATTATTAGGGTTGCAAACAGCAATAGCACTTAAGACTTACATACCGCTTCACTGTGCTTTTACAACCTTCTCTAAGCGGTTTACAGAGTCAGCCTCTTGCCCCCAACAATCTGGCTCCTTATTTGACCCACCTCAGAAGGATGGAAGGCTGAGTCAACCTTGAGCTGGTCAGGATCGAACTGTTGGCAATCGGCAGAGTTAGCCTACAGCACTGTACTCTAACCACTGTGCCACCAGGGCTCATACTATGATGCTGGTCCTCCTCTTTCCAAGTTGATAGGAGTTTCATCAATGTTAGCACTGCACATTTTACAGTTCCTTCCTATTAGGTTCTTCCTTCCTTCCTTCCTTCCTTCCTTCCTTCCTTCCTTCCTTCCTTCCTTCCTTCCTTCTTTCCTTCCTTCCTTCCTTCCTCCCCTCCCAAAGCAATAGCACTTAGACTTATATACTGCTTCACAGTGCTTTACAGCCGTCTCTAAGCGGTTTCCAGAGTCAGCCTCTTGCCCCCAACAATCTGGCTCCTTATTTGACCCACCTCAGAAGGATGGAAGGCTGAGTCAACCTTGAGCTGGTCAGGATCGAACTGTTGGCAATCGGCAGAGTTAGCCTACAACACTGTACTCTAACCACTGTGCCAATGCAGCTTCCTTCCTTCCTTCTGCTCACTTCCTTCTCTCCCTCCGATCTTTCCCCCTTTCCCTCCCTCTCTTCCTCCTTCCTTCCTCTCTTCCTTAGCAATAGCACTTAGACTTATATACCACTTCACAGGTTGCTAATCCTGCACTTAGCAGGGGCTGGGCCTAGAAGATCTCTAAGAACCCTTCCCTCTCTATGGTTCTATGATTCTAGGGAAGATGGAAGGGCTTGTCAAGGGCTTGTCAAGAACCAGAGAATCTGAAGGCATCAATTCCTGGGTTTCTTGGAGCAAAAACGACCAGAACCAAATGCCTCTTGTTACCTTTAGGAAAAGGGTATGAGTTTTGCCACAAAGCCTGCCTTTGGCATAGGGGCCATCTTTGGAGAACATGATGGACTGGGACTTCACCCGGGCATAGGCCACGCGTTGGTCATCCAACAGCATCCAGATCACCACATCTGGGATACTTATTTGAGTCTGAAAAGAGCAGAAGGGAAGAGAGGCAGCCATGACTTCCTGGTCTCACTGATGCTTTCCTTGATAATCCTGATGCTTTCTGTTAAGATGAATCACAGAATAACAGAGTTAGAAGGGACCTTGGAGGTCATCCATCTGCATGAGAGCTTTGGCCTTTGCATCCTGACTTTGCATTAGGATGGGGCAATGCTACTTTTGTCTGGAGAGATCCTCAGTCATCCAAGTCCTGGTTGCCCCAAAGGTGTTTTTTTCAGGAGGCAATTGGGCTTTCTTGATTTTTCTTTTGAAGACATTTCACTTCTAAAGAAGCTTCTTCGATGAGTCTTCAAAAGAAAAAAAACAGAAATGATACGTTGCACAATCTCCTGGGGATGTTGCATCACCCAGGCTTCAACCAAACTTAGCCCAGACAGCCTAGAGAACCAGCTATGACCCCCTACAACAGCCAATAGAATACATGTTCTTGCACAGGAACAGGAAGTTCAAGTGCAAAGCCCAAGAGAAGGTATAAACAGGGGTGGGATTCTACCGGTTTGGACCAGTTCTATAGAACTGGTTGTCACTATTCTGCACAGTTCTGAGAACTGGCAAATTGTGCCCCTGCCTGTCCCCACTCTCCCCACCCAGGCAGTCCTTATCACAAGAGCATGGCGCATGCGATGCCCGCATCACTGACTGCATTCTCATCACCCAGACACTCCTTAAGGTATTTCTTTTTCTTTTTTTCTCTCCCAACAATCAGCTGTTCCGACAATCAGCTGTGCTGGGATCCCCCTCGCTGTCTTACTGCTTTGCCCAAGAGGCTTCCCTGAGGCCCAGGAGGCAAAGGGGGCAGGGTGGTGGTGCTGCAAAATAAAGAAGAAGCCATGCCCACCCAGTCCCATGGCCATGCCCACCTAGCCACTCCCACCTAGCCACTCCCACAGAACTGGTAGTAAAAATATTTGCATCCCACCCCTGGGTATAAAAGCCCCTCACTCTCAACTCCAGCTGGTCAGCTACCCAGAACCCATGTGGTTCTGCTTCATCAATAAATGTAACCTCTTTCCAATCAGCCTCCATTTTGTCTCCAGTGCCTTTCTCCTGGCTTGGGCCTGGACCTGGATATTTCTTCCAACAACCCGCTTGTGGAGAGGACACATTGGAGAAAGGCATTTTGGAATGAAAGAACTTTAAGAGAGAAGCCATCATGGGGCAGAGCCCCTCATCCTTGACAATCCACCCTCCCCTCCATCTACAACCCAGGAGAAGCTGCAACAAGGAGTACCTCGATTGCGATTGAAGCAATCCGATTCAGCCAACCCTCAACTTTAGGGATGAGTTTCTGCAAGGGGGTTTTCCAGTTGGTTTTCTCTGCAGCCTTGCTGATTTGTTGAAGCACCCGAACCCGTAGCTTCCACAGCTGTTTATCGAGGACAGTCACAGCTTTCTGGATGTCCAAGGCTGGCAAAGGCTTCCTGGAGATGGATCAAGAGGAAGAAGACTCAGGAAAGATGGTGGCTCAGGAGATCGATGTACTATGGATTCCAAACCATAGAAGTAGGTACAAAGAGATAACGCTTTGCCAATCTTGAGACTGTTGAAGAAGATGAATGGTGCGGTGGCCTAGACGTGAGCTACCACAATCAGGAGGTAGGAGTTTGATCCCATGAGAGGCAGATAGTTCTCTTGGGACACAATAAGAATATATCTGCTTGAACTAAGCATTGGCAACAGGAAGGGCATCCGACCAGCAAACACTCATCTCCATTCAGTTGCCCCGCTCCACCCCAAAAGGGATGAGTTTCTGCAAGGGGGTTTTCCAGTTGGTTTTCTCTGCAGCCTTGCTGATTTGTTGAAGCACCCGAACCCGTAGCTTCCACAGCTGTTTATCGAGGACAGTCACAGCTTTCTGGATGTCCAAGGCTGGCAAAGGCTTCCTGGAGATGGATCAAGAGGAAGAAGACTCAGGAAAGATGGTGGCTCAGGAGATCGATGTACTATGGATTCCAACCATAGAAGTAGGTAGATACAAAGAGATAACGCTTTGCCAATCTTGAGACTGTTGAAGAAGATGAATGGTGCGGTGGCCTAGACGTGGAGCTTTCGCCTCACAATCAGGAGGTAGGAGTTTGATCCTACGTAGAGGCAGATAGTTCTCTCTTGGGACACAATAAGAATATATCTGCTGCGAACTAAGCATTGGCAACAGGAAGGGCATCCGACCAGCAAACACTCATCTCCATTCAGTTGCCCCGGCTCCACCCCAAAAGGGATTATGGGATCATTAAAAGAAGATGATTAAGATGTTCTCCACCAGCCCTCTTTCACCAATGGATCATCTCTTCCCACTGCCAGTTCTTTGCTTGATTCTTCTCTCTGAGTGTTCTGACCCAAATCTTATTCCAAGGAAACCAACACGAAATGGAGCTCCAAACCTTTTAAAACCTGAGGCCATGCCTAAAAACTGGATTAATGTGCTAATTCAAATACTTAAAAAAAAGCATTTGGTTTTTGTATAGCAACTTGCTGAAGATATTTTTGTATAGCAACTCACTGAAGAGGAAGTATCTTCCTCTATGTAAGTCATGGTTAGCTCTCTCAGGATTTGTTGAATAAACCATACCTGATTGGATTAAAGCAGCATGCCAAACCATAAATGATGGTTTACAAATCACAACCCATGCTATATGCTAAGCCAAGCCAAAGCTTTGCGCTACTATGTAAACATATTCATTGACTAAATTCTAGAAGATGCTTGGGGTTGCTAGAGAAGACTTTTGGGAAACCTGAGTTTGCTTCTAAATAAGACACCTGATTAGAAGAAAAAACTAGGTTAGTTATTGCAGAAATTGACTCGAAACCTTCACACTACCACCTGAAAAGAAATGGATACTGCAAATCTCATTAAGGTAGTTTCACTGATTTTTGTTCTTCTAGTAGAGCAGGGGTCTTCAAACTTGACAGCTTTAAGACTTGTGGACTTCAACTCCCAGAATTCCTCCTCCAGTTATGTAAGCTGAGGAATTCTGGAAGTAGAAGTCCAAAAGTCTTAAAGCCATCAAGTTTGAAGACCGTTGTAGTAGAGGAACAAAAAATCAGTTTCTGCTTGGTTCTGTCTTCCTCAGAAGCCATGTTCCTGTTAGAGTATCCCATTGAAAGCTTACTTGCAGTCTTCGACCAACTCTTTCTGCAGTTTCTTCCAAACCACAGCCACCAATGGGTCGTGGGGCTGGCGGATGGTTTTAAGAGTATCCAGATTCTTTTTCTGTTGGGGGGAGAAGCACATGTCAATTCTTGTCATCCGTGTCTCTTCAAGTGAAGTGATCTCTGGGGGCAAAAATGCAGAAAATTTCCCAAACATCTGCCTGCTTCCAGCCTTTAGAGTTAGAAGCAATCCCTGGGTTTCAGGGAGGAGCCAAAATGGCAGTTATCACATGACTGAAGCACAGCACAAGTTTTGAAAAGGGGGAAGCACTGCCAATTAACCAATTTTTTTTTATCACCATCCTCATCCTGTGAACATGCCTGGAATCAAAGAAGAACTGGTAGAATTTCTGTAAGAAGCAGAATGCTACAGAAAGGACCTTTATGGCTCTAAGGTCAATCTTGTAATTAATGGGTTAAAAACCACCAGTCGTAGTCTACAACAAGTGTCTTCAAACTTGGCAAGGTTAAGACTTGTGGACTTCAACTCCCAGAATTCCTGGGCTAACGTGACCGGAGGAGGAATTCTGGGAGTTGAAGTCCACAAGTCTTAAAGCTGTCAAGTTTGAAGACCCTCTGGTCTACTGCTTGGTCTAAGTGAGCCTCAAGTCCTGTTGGCCTGATATCTGCAGTCTAATGAAGAGAAGGACTAGGGATGACAGGATAGCAGTCTTCCAATATTTGAGAAGAGGGGGTCAACCTATTCTCCAAAGCACCTGAGGGCAGGACAAGGAGTAACAGGCAGAAAGTTATCAAGGAGAGACCTGACCCAGAATTAAGGAGAAATTTCCTGACAATGAGAACAATTAAGCAGTGGAATGGCTTGGAATGGGTGCTCCATCACTGGGGGTTTTCAAGAAGAGACTGAACAACCATTTGTCTGGGATGGTATAGGGTCTGCTGTTTGGGCTGGAGGTTGGACTAGAAGACTTCCAAGGTCCCTTCCAACTCTGCCATTCTGTATATTTATCTAAAGCTGTCAACTTTGAAGACCCCAATATGGAAAATGCGTTCCTCTCCCACCAACCACCTTTCATTGCACTTTGCTTGGGTGAGTTGGGCATAATGACTCTTTCCCTTCCTCTTGAAGCTTACCAGCCTCTCGTGAATGAACTGGAGGGTGTTTGTGCAGGCAACACGGTAGCTAACGTCCTCCCAGAAGGAGGTGATGGTCACCATGGGTTTAGTGTCATACCATGGTAGGTAATAGTAGAAGTTACCTGCAATGGAAGCAACCTAGTTTTGCATGAGGTTCACAACGGAGCTACCAAGGATCAAATAAGTCACAGGTCCTTATTTATTACTGGAGTGTCAGGCTTGTCCCAAAACAACTCCTTAGGGCAGGGGTCAGCAACCTGTGGCTCTGGAGCCACCTGTGGCTCTTTCATCCCTCTGCTGTGGCTTCCTGTTGCCGGTCAGCTCCATAATTGATAGGGCTTTTGGTTAGGACAGGTAGAGGAAAAAGGACACCGTGCTAGGAGGAGACTCTATGGTGGGGGAACCGGACTTCCAGTCCACAGAAGAAAAAGGATGCTGCACTAGGAGGAGATTCTATGGTGGGGGAACCGGACTTCCAGTCCACAGAGGAAAAAGGATGCTGAGCTAGAAGGAGACTCTATGGTGGGGCAACCGCCATAGAGTCCGGTTGGCTCCAGAATTGAATGGGGGACTTCCTGTTAGGTGGCTCTTTGAGTGTTTAAGGTTGCCATCCCCTGCCTTAGGGAAAGAAAACCTTAGACTCCATTTGCAGCGAAAGGTAGACTTTTACTAAAGGCAAGTGGTTGCAGCATAAGCAAAGCCAGATATGAATATTCCCACATAACCCCAGTGTTTTTCCCTTCTCCCGGATCATCCCCTACTCCTTGGTCATCTTGCTAATGTCAAACAATATTCCAATTAGATGTTTTGGTAACAGTTCCACATTTTGGTGCCTCTTTGATGATTGTCCGCATTCTGTTCCCATGCTCGTGTCCTTGGATCTGTCGACTCATAAAATATTTCTATGGTCTTTTTAGAGTTTCCCACAGAAAGGGATGGGGGAAAGGGGTTTGAAAAATGCTCCTCCCAACTGGTTCTCCTTTAAACTCCCTTCCCAGATGTGCCTTGTGAAGGGAATCAGGGCCCTTTCCTCCCTCATAACCCATGTTGCTCCCTTCTCTGTTCCTCCCTGTGTGCCCTAGGATGAAGAGGGGGTGGGCCTTGGTCTTCATCTAAATCCCCTCTCCCTTGTTCTATGTCTTCCCTGCTCTTGACATTGCCCTTCCCCAGCTTCCTCCAGAGCCAGCGGAGCCTCTCTCTCTCTCTCCCTGACAGCTGTTCATCTTCCTCCTCAGAGTCAGACTCCAACTGGGGCATGACATCAATGGTTTAAGCCTCCCAATCCTTTAATGTGTCAGTCCGTGTCAGAAAACATTCTTAAGCCCTGCTGCAGCATGTAGACATGGTTCCTTGCCTTTATCTATTCTGTGTCAACTTATAAAATATTTCTATGGTCTTTTTAGAATTTCCAACAGAAAGGAAGAGGGGAGCAGTGCGGCAGCTTGGAAAGTGAAAGTGCATTCCATACATAGTTTTCAAAGATAGTAACTAGGTGACTGAAGTTTCTGCCGTGCAAAATTCTAACTGGAGAGTATGATCGATGACTCCGGGCTATGGATGTGTCCCATTGGAGAATATGAATTATGATACACCCAGGGGGTGGAGGGAAAGCCAGGGTCAAGGGTGACAATGAATGATGTGTCTCAGAGTCGGCTGCACCCAGGCAGCACCGGACATGTTAACTCCCAATAAATCCTTTTGAAGATTTGGAAGTTTGGCTTGAGATTTGTGATTTCATTGGGATAACTATTGGAATCCTGACAGGATCGCTCAACTGTTGACTCTCGTTGGCACTTCTGCTTCTTGTCATCCCCCTTCCCTACATCCCTCCCATCCCTCCTTTTTATGACAGGATGCCATCAAAGTGAAGCAGGGCTGAAATGGTACGGTGACTTTGATTTCCCTCCACCCACTTTTCCTTCTGCCTTTTCTTGCTTACCATCATAGACAGCATGGCAGTACTGAGTGGTGGAGGCAAATGGTTTGCAAGTCTCATCAAATTTGTTCCCATAGTTCCCTAGGCTGACTTCAAACTGTATCGGTTCAATGATATCAGCCAACATGGTAGCAGAGTAAAAGACAACGCATAAACCATATCGGAACTGAGGCAAGAAATACTGAGAAGACAAAGAATTGTCATGGGTTATGCAAGAAAGGTGTACGTTAGCCCAGATCTTCCCACACACTTCTCCATGTCTAACTTCTTACTTACTTGCTTACTTCCTTGATTTACCAGGTTTATAAGCTTGACTGAATTCCTACTTTCATTCATTCAGCTTAAAACAGATTAATTGATTAAAGCTCAATTGCTAGAGTTTCCACAATGAAACTCTAGCAATCCAGTAAATTCATAGGAAGAAAAAAAAATATTTTGGGGGGGGGGTAATGTTATGTTTTGCCAGTTTTCATCTTTGTGGGTTGGTTCCTACCAAAGTAGTCCCTATTTTTCTACTTGCATTTTTTACATGCTTTTGAATTGCCAGGTTGGCAGAAGCTGGGACAAGTAACCGGAGCTCACTCCATGGCACTAGGGCTTCGAACCGCCGAACTGCCAACCTTTCTGATTGACAAGCTTAGCGTCTTAGCCACTGAGCCACCACATCCCTTAAAGATCAATACTACCCACCTAAGACTCTAGAAAAATTTCAAGGAAATTTGAATGAGTTACTATTAAAATTCTTAAATACGTTCAATAACTATTAATGCCAATAGCCTAAATAGAATAGAGCATATAATTCGATTTTTAATAATGAGTAGAAGATTTTCACTAAAGAATCAACTGAATGGGGCATGTTTGTGATTGTGTAGGTTTCTGGAGGGTCTCCAGATTTCTACACTGATTTCTCTACTTCCTTTAGTTCATGTGACAGATTTTCTTGGTTGGGAATTATGGGTAACCATGAAGGCTATAGAAGGAGGGACATACAGGTACTGTAACTAACAGGAACAACTTCCACCCATCCAATCATCAATCTCAAAAATATCACAAAGAACAATTTGAAGAACATTCACAAACCCTTTGAAAATAAGCTGAAAAACTACGTTGGAGAAAGTCCAGGGCATATTTCAGTTCCAGGAAATATTTTCTTGCAAAATAATTGTGGATCCATTTCATTGCCAGGTTACCTGCATCTTTTTAACAGTTTCTCCAGGGATGTCTTCAATTTTCTGAACCGGTATTGGTTCCCTGAGAGTCCGCAGCTCCATAAGAACTCTTCCACGATACGTGGTCCCTTCTTCCTGGAGAAGATTGTGGAGGTATATGGAGAATAGAATCACAAATAGTATAACAGTGTTGGAAGATACATTGGAGGTCTTCAAGTCCAACCCACTGCTTAGGCAGGAAATCCTATACTATTTCAGACAAAGGGTTGTGCAATATTCTTCTAAAAATCTTCAGTGTTGGAGCACTTACAACTTCTGGAGACAAATCAATCCACTGATTAATTGTTCTAATTCTCAGGAAATTGTTCTAACTCTCAGGAAATCTATGCCACTCCATTCCACTCCACTCCACTCCATTCCATTCCATTCTATTCCATTCTCTATTCTACTCTACTCTGCTCTGCTCTACTCTACTCTACTCTACCCTACTCTACTGTCTATTTTCTAGTCTATTTTCTCTTCTCTTCTCTTCTCTTCTCTTCTCTTCTTTCTCTTCTTTCTCTTCTCTTCTCTTCTCTTCTCTTCTCTTCTCTTCTCTTCTGGATAGCCCTAAACCTATGGACAGACAGGCAAGACTGACTTCTTTCCAAAAGCCTGGGCCACAATCTTATAAGTTTGCTTAGCTTTCCAGCTACTGTGTCTTGCAGGACAAATGAACAATGCACTCACTTTCGACCTCCCCTTAGAAAAGTTTGCTTGGGACAAATTTACCACCTGAATCCCGCGTTTCTCAGGAGTTTCAGCTGGGTTCAGAAATTCCTTTTGGCTTCCGTAGAATGTGAGAAAGCTTGGACCAAAGCAAGGTAAGAAGCCTGAAGTCTCTTCTGAAAACAAAAAGAGTTTGGGAGAAAAATGAATTTCTACTAATGTTAAGGTATTGGGATTTAAGAGCTGACCAGATGTAAAGCTGATGCAATGTAAAGCTGATGCAATGTAAGGCTGATGCAATGAAGATGAATCAGCATTGGTATTGCCCTTTTAAAACTAAGAATGGGTCCACAGAAGTTTTACGACTTTAAGAGATATTTTTATAAGGCAGCCATTAGAAGGTGTATGTCTCTCTCCTTGTTTCTGGTATCCATTGCAGAGTTCTCCATGTAGAGTTAAGAAGAAGATTGATTGCTTGTCAGGTATTTGCCTACCACGTATATTTCTGTATATGTCTTGTATATAAACCACTGTTAAATGTCTAAGTCTCTGTGTGCTGTGTTTTGCTCCTGGGTTGTTTCACAATAGTAGTCATGCTGCAAATGCTCTGACTGCTGAAGAGCTCTCTTGGCTTATTTCCTGAATGACACCTCAGTCCAGTTCCCAAATCCGACTGAAGTGATCGGTTTAGACTTCTTTTAAGGCAGGGAAGAAAAGGTGCCAGAAAGGAATGAGCAAGAAAAACAGAGGGGTAACATTAAAAGTAGTCCTCAACTTAACAACAGTTCATTTAGTGACCATTTAAAGTTATAACAGCATTGAAAAAAAAGTCACTTATGACCATTTTTCACCCTTACAACTGTTATGGCAACCCCATGGTCTCGTGATCAAAATTCAAAGGCTTGGCAACTGGCATGTACTTAGGACAGTTTCAGTGTCCCAAGGTCACGTGATTCCCTTTTGTGACCTTCTGACAAGTAAAGTCTATGGGGAGGCCGGATTCGCTGAACAACCATGTTACTAACCTAAGAACCACAGTGATTCACTTAACAACAGTGGCAAGAAAGGTCGTATCCCCAAGTCTTAAAGGTGCCAATTTGAGCTCAAGGAGGTATGTGGGAAGGTTAAGGGAAATAGGAATAAGCATGTTCTTACTTTTTGTTTCAGCTCCCGTGCAAGAGATCTGGGCGAGGCTGAGGAAGGCAGTGCCCAAAAGAAGTTCGTCTCCTTCTTCTGCACTAAGGAAAATGAGGGGTACAATGGAGTCTTACACCGACAGAAATGCTGGGAGTCTTGACAATATTTCATTTTTAAAATCCCTTGTAGAAATATCTTCTTTGATGGGACAGGAGTTCTAATAAAATCCTCCGGGTCTTGCTCTTTAAAAATAATTTTCTTTCTTTCTTTCTTTCTTTCTTTCTTTCTTTCTTTCTTTCTTTCTTTTTTTCTTTCTCTTTTTTTCTTTCTTTCTTTTTCTTTCTTTCTTTCTCTTTCTCTCTCTCTCTCTCTCTCTCTCTCTCTCTCTATATATATATATATATATATATATGTTTTCAGATTTTCACGGGTAAAGGTATGTAGGTCTTGGTGTATTGGTCTTGTCACCTTCGGGACAAGACCCGAATCACCAAGATCTACATAATATATATATTATATGTATGTAGGTCGTGTATTGGGTCTTGTCCCGTGTAAGGTTGAGAATACCTTGGCTTCGTTCTCCTGGGAGAAGTGTGTGATTGTGGCTGTTTTTCCCTTTTAAACTCTAGAGTTGGCTGTGTTGTTACTTCTTGATTGGTTTGTGGAGTTGATGTATGCAGATTGGATGGCTTTTTCCTGAGACCCTGTGTGGCTGAGGTGCTGGCTGTGTGTCTCTCAGCCTTTTGTGTTGTAACGACCTGGGTAATGGGCTGTGTGATGACCTTCTGAGTTCTATTGTTGTGATGTCCTGGGTGTGGTGCTGTAATCTCCTGGGTCGTTGTCTGTGCTGCAACCTCCTGATGTTTTGTGTTGTGATTTCCTGAGTTCTGTGATGTATACACACACACACACACACACACACACACACACACATATACACATAATCTATCTATCATCTATCTATCTATCTATCTATCTATCTATTAACTATCTGTCTATCTATATCTATCATCTGTGTATCATCTATCTATCTCTATTTCTGTGTTTCTGTCTGTCTGTCTGTCTGTCTGTCTGTCTGTCTGTCTCTATCTATCTATCTATCTATCTATCTATCTATCTATCTATCTATCATCTATCTGTCTATATCTCTATATCATCTATATCTATCTATATAAAATTATTTTTAAAGATATGCTTCTCAACCACAGGCAGTGAAATAAAACAGATTTTTCCTGGCCATTGCTCTTTAAAAATAATTGTATGTCTATATATCTATATCTACTGTATATCTATCTATCTATCTATCTATCTTTATATTTCTACCTCTATCCATCCATCTACTGTATCTATCTATCTATCTATCTATCTATCTATCTATCTATCCATCTATCTATCATCTATCATCTATCATTTATATATAGGTACTCAATATTCTTTTTTCAGTAAAAAAATAAATTCAATAAAGCTTCATCATGAAGAGTCGGTTTGTCATGGGGAAGAGCAGGCAAGAGGACTATATGGGTTGTGATACATCATATTTGAAAAATACCAGGATATGCTTTCGTTAAATGCTTTATTTTCTACTCTGGGGTAAACAGTCAAGATTTGATGCAGTATTGCAGTGATAAAATGACAGAAATTGTTGGTACTCACCCATCCATAATAGTGAGTTTAATGAGGTCACAGATAGAAGGCAACTACATTGAAAATAGAAAAATAAAGACAAAATTCCCTTGAAGCTTATTTGATTCTCGGTGACCGCATCACAGGGGTTTTCTTGACAGAACATGTTATTAACCATTGTAGAAGGTGGCTGCAGCTAAGTTCTCCATGAAATTAGCTGTAGCCACCTTATACCTTAATAACATTTTCGGCATCCCACCAGGGAAATCTCCATGTCTGACAGAGAATTCCCATACTTTCACAGGTCCAAAGCCTCAGAATGAAAAAATGGAAATGTTGCAAAATTCAAGAAGAGTTGGCTTAAGATGTGAATTGAACTGATTTGTAATGGTCATTCGTGTTACAGACTCAGGGGTATTTTCCGGAGTTCTTCTATGGCTCAGAAAAAATGGTGAACTTTCAGGCATATTTAAATCCAAAAGACACTCTGAGATCTCTGGTACCCCAAAGGTTTCCAAGAACCCTGAGGAGTTAGTCTCAGAGCCAGGTGCCAGGGAATCTCAATGTCCTTAAAAACTATCTATTTATTTATTTTATTTATATTGGGATTTATATGCCGCCCTCTCTCCCGAAGGACTCAGGGCGGCTCGCAACAATAAAAACATACAATACAAAATTTAAAATTTAAAAAAATATCAAATAGAAATTCCAATAATCCAATTAAAACCGACACCAGTTAATAAAAACCAATAAAAACCCCGCCTCAGTCCAGGTGGGCCTGTTGAAAGAGCCAAGTCTTCAGGTCGCGATGGAAGGATCGAAGGTCAGGGGCCATCCACAGGGCAGCTGACTGTACAGGGTGGGTGCTCCCACAGAGAAGGCTCTTCCCATGGGGGTCGCCAGCTGACACTGTCGGACTGACGGCACCCCAAGGAGGCCCTGTCAGTGGGAGCGCACGGGGTGCTGTGAAGTTGTTACTGGCAGTAGATGCTCCTGCAAATACGCCGGCCCTAAGCCATATAGGGCTTTATAGGTGATTACCAGCACCTTGAATCTCACCCGGAGGGCAACCGGCAACCAATATAACAGTTATCCCTACACTTTGGGGATTATATGGTCTTCCAATGGAATCCCAAAGATGCTTTTTTATTTTTTTTATTTTTAATTACATTTATATGCCGCCCTTCTCCGAAGACTCAGGGCGGCTTACAATTTTTGGGATACAACCCAGTCTGCTCAGCAATAGCCTTCATTCCATTGTATATGCCTGCTTATTACTAAGCGGCATTTTTACAAAGTCAGCTTATTGCCCCCAACGATCTTGGGTCCTCAATTTACCTACCCCGAGAGGATGGAAGGCTGAGTCAGCCTTGAGCCTGGTGGGATTCGAGCCTACAGCAGTTGTAGGCAGCTGGAACTTAAGTGCAGGCAATTAACAGCCTGAGCCACCAAGGCACCAAGAGGCAATTGGACTTTCTGGTTTTTCTTTGAAGACAAGAGCTGAAGAAGTTTCTTGGATGAGAAGCGAAATGACTTCAAAGAAAAACCAGAAAGTCCGGCTGCCTCTTGAAAAAGCATCTTTGGGACAACCATGACCTGGAGGACTGAGAAGTTCCATAGAGCCTTCCACCGGAAACACCTGAATAATAGGGTTGAAAGGAACCTTGGAGGTCTTGGGAATGACTATTTTGGACAAATGGCTGCCCTGTCTCTTCTTTAAAATCTCCAGTGATGCAGCACCCACAACTTCTGTTCCACTCGTTGATTGTTCAGACTGTCAGGAAATTTCTCCTTAGTTCTTAGGTTGCGTCTCTCCTTGATGAGTTTCCATGCCTTATTTCTTGTCCTGCCCTGGTTTTTTTTAATTTATTTATTTATTTATTTATTTATTTATTTATTTATTTATTCGACTTATATGCGCCCCTCTCCCGAGGGACTCAAGGCTCACAACTAAAATAGAATACAACAATAAGTTACTTAAAAATATATTAAATTAAAGCCGAATTAATATTAGCATTATTATTAAAACCCCAAAATTACGTAAACAACCCCAAGGGTCAACACTGCCCAGATTGTAAAACAGCCAGGTTTTAGCTCGTGGCGGAAGGTGCGGAGATCGGGAGCCAGCCGGAGCTCCAGCGGAAGAAGATTCCATAGAGTGGGGGCCGCCACAGAATAGGCCCTCCCCCGGGCCCCCGCCAAATGACATTGAGTCGCGGAGGGCACCCCGAGGAGACCCCACCTGTGCGACCATACCGGGCGGCTGGTATCTTCTTTGAAGATGTTTCCCCTTTTATCCAAGAAGCTATTATAGCAATATAGCTAGGGGTGGGATGCAAAATTTTAAACTACCGGTTCTGTGGGCATGGCCAGGTGGGTATGGCCAGGTGGTCATGTGACTGTGTGGGTGTGGTTGTTGTTGGGGTTTTTTTTTGGCCTACTGGGCCTCAGGGAAGCCTCCTGGGCAAAGCAGTACCACAGCAAGGGGGGAATCAGTCTGTGCAATATAGCTAGGGGTGGGATGCAAAATTTTAAACTACCGGTTCTGTGGGCATGGCCAGGTGGGTATGGCCAGGTGTCATGTGTGTGTGGTTGTGGTTTTTGGCTAATCCTCCTCAGCATACCACAGCAAGGGGGGAATCAGTCTGTGCCGCACGATTTAGATTATCTAGAAAGCAAGAAATCCGATGATTTCCTGCTAATCTAAATCGCGTGGCACAGCTGATCTTCAGAAAACAGCTGATCGGTGGGGGAGAAAAAAAGGAAATACCTTGATCTTCGGAGCTACAGATTCACCCAAACTGAGCCGAACCGGTAGAATCCCACCCCTGAATATAGCTGTATTGATGGGTGTCTTCCTGCTTATTGATAAATTTAGCCTGCAGTCAGTGACTTCTAGTCCTTTCTCATCTGCCCCAGCTTACCTGCATGGGAAAACAGAGCACCTGGTTCCACACAGGATTGGTGTCTCCAAAATTGACCTTGGTCCTTAGCTGATAATTGAGAAAGAAAGCAAATCAATCAAGGGCAAGCAGGCAAAGTAATAGCTCAGCAGAATGTCCCTGTTGACTTCTAAATCTTGAGTTCAAGGGTCAGAAGGGCCAGGTTTATATATTTTGACTCACCTGTGATGATCAAGGATCATCTCCAGGTGACCAGGCATGAAACCTTTGGGAAAGGGGGATGTTTCTTTTGTCAAGCTGTCAATAGGCCACCAATGATAAACATAGATGGGCTAACGTGTAAATATATGCAGGCAAGAAGTAATAGCAATAGTCCTTAGACTTATATACTGCTTCATGGTGCCTTATAGCCCTCTCTAAGCAGTTTACAGAGTCAGCATGTTGCCCCAACAATTTGGATCTTCATTTTACCAACTTCAGAAGGATGGAAGTCTGAGTCAACCTTGAGCGGTCAGGATCAAACTTCCTGGCAGTGGGCAGACTTAGCCCGCAATACAGCAGTGTAACCACTGCACCAACATGACTTCCTTCCTTCCTTCCTTCCTTCCTTCCTTCCTTCCTTCCTTCCTTCCTTCCTTCCTTCCTTCCTTCCTTCCTTCCTGTTAAAATGCAATATTGCAGGCTAACTCTGCCCAAGGCTAGGAATTCGATCCTGAATGGCTCAAGGTTGACTCAGCCTTCCATCCTTCCGAGGTAGATAAAATGAGAACACAGATTGTTGGGGGCCAGAGGCTGACTCTGTAAACCACTTAGAAAGCACCATGAAGCAATATATAAGTTTACGTCCTATTGCTGTTTGTGACTCTGTGGTCTGCACTAGACATTTACCATTGTTGGCGTGTGTGTTTTGAAGAGTGTTGTAAACATACTATGCCACCTGTTAATAGCATATAGTTGTCTCTTAAAAATAATAATTCTGCTAAGAAAAGCAAACCCTCAGTTTGCATTACACCCACCACTCGCCCTCCAAAATTAACTTCCAGAGAAGGGTCCACGGAGATGCTGAGAGGATCCACAGGTGGGGCCGTGAAAGGTGTCACTGTGCCGTCTTGTACTGCAAAGAATAACAAGCATCAGGCTAATGAAAAAGGAAGAGGATTATTTTTAGCATCCCACTTTATTAAGGGGTGTGTGTGTGCATGTGAATTATGTGGTCTGTTAACTGCTTGCATGTATCCCAGTGGTGGGATTCAAATTCTTTTACTACCAGTTCTGTGGGCATGGTTTGATGGGCATGGCATGGCTTGGTGGGCATGGCTTGGTGGGCGTGGCAGGGGAAGGATACTGCAAAATCCCCATTCCCTACCCATCCCACTAACCTGCTTTCCAGCTCCATTCTCCTGTGCAGGGCAACCAAAGAAGACCCAGCCAATCAGCTGGGACTCAATGGGAGGCAGAGAAGAGATGGGGTTGGTGGGGCCAGTCAGAGGTGGGATTTGCTGGTTCTCCAAACTACTCAAAATTTCCGTTACCGGTTCTCCAGAACTGGTCAGAACCTGCTGAATATCCACCTCTGATGTGGCCTCTTGCAGAGAGCGGCTTGTCTAAAGCAAAATTTAACCTGAGCTGTGATAGAAAATGGAAAGCAGGAAGATGGGACATAAGGAGGCTATGCAGATGCTAGGTGCGTGTGAAATAGATTAGGAGACCCTTCATGACTGTAATTGTAATTGTAAATCCCATAATTGGTTGAGTCTCTCTTTGTTGTCTTGCCCCACAACTGGGATGCTCTGAAGCAGCTCCAAATCCATAGAAGAAGTTCTGGGTGACTGTAAGCCCCTTACTGATGATAGATTCTCTACCCCATTTAAGAAACGGATGCGAGACTAGAGAAGAACATCTTCATACCATCTTCTCATACAATTAAATTGGCAGAGTTGACCTCCTGCTGCC
The DNA here is from genome assembly GCA_009733165.1 of Naja naja. NCBI lineage: Eukaryota > Metazoa > Chordata > Lepidosauria > Squamata > Elapidae > Naja > Naja naja. The sequence goes on along the minus strand of CM019156.1, from coordinate 2,592,213 downwards.
TTCAAAATGCTTTGGAACCAAGTGTGTTTCAAGATATTAGGACCTGTGTAGTCATCAGTCAAGAACCAAACAATAATCCCATTGAAGACCTGCCAAGTAAGATAGCAGTAAATGGGTCCAACCAACTGCCATTGGGGCAGTAGAAGCTCCAAGATCACTTCATTAACCCTGACAGGGGAAGCACTAGCTGTCAGGATTCCAGCAATTGCCCTAATTAAATCATGAGCCTTGGCCCAAGCTTCAAAAGAATTCAAAAGATTTATTAGGAGCAACATGCCAGCATTAACCTAAATGAAGCCAACTCTGGCATATGTAATTTACAATCATCTGTGCCCTGTTTCCCCCCTCCCCCCTGGATGTATCATAAATCAGATTCTCCATTGAAGCACGTCCATGGGCTGAGTGTCATCAATCACGTTCTCCAATGAAGGACTTTCATGGGCAGAAGATCCAGTAGCCTAGCTACAATCTTTTTAACATAAGGGTGGAATGTACTTCTGGTTTTAAGCTGCCATACTGCTCCTTCAGATCCCCACCCCACATTTATGGCAACTTGAAAACATGCATAGGAATGTTTTACGAGTTGACATTAGCACTGTTGCTGTTACCTAGTTTGAGTAATGAAACATCTGCCTAAAAACAACCAAACTCAGAGATTGACCAAGGACCCCTGATATTAGAACTTCTGCTCCCTTACAGGAAGCAAATTCTCTTCAGTCACCGTTGACTCTCTGACTGACTGACTGATCCACAAGAACCACACGTAGTCAGAAACAGTAGAAATGCCACCCCTTCATTCTTGCACCTGTCCTGAGATTCCTGCCTTTGGCAGTGCCACTGGTTTCCTCAGTAGAACAACTTGGTTGACCTGAGCACCTACTTTGTGGGACATCTTCTGCACGGTAGATGTAGAGCTGGAGGGAGGCTGTGCGTGCAGCTGGCACACTTGCCAGCTGCAGGAGATTGGATTCTAAATCACCAGTCTCTGCTGGCTGGTCCAAGTCCTAAAGAGAAGAGAGAAGGAATCGATTCCTCTGTCAGCTAATCCATTGCAACATTCGTAGGTCTCCTCCCACAAAATGCACTTGAATGTTTTAGATTCTGACGCGATGATGTTGTGTTGGACAAGAAGATCGAGGTTCCAGTCTATCTCAAATCAAGGAAATTCCCTTAATGACTTTTTGATCATGAGTCACTGTCTGTAGCCCAACTAGAGAGGTTATGGAGAGAATTAGAAGGAAGAAAAGCTATGAATATCACTCTGAGCTCATGAGGAAAAGGTAGAGTGCTGGTGAAGAAATTGGACTAGGTATATAGGTAGACCTTGCTTAACAACCACCATAAGGACTGGCAACAAGGATCATTAAGTGAAACATCAAACATTATGTTTAACTAGCCACAATGGTCATCTAATGAGCTTCATTGTCAAATGAGAACCTGTCAGCCCCACCGAGTAGACCAGACTAGAAAAATCAACTCCACAGAATGACTAGACCTATCTTTTTGGAGAGTTCTTCCTTCCTCCTCTCCACCCCCACTTCCTTCCTAGTCTTCTTCTTCCTCTCTTCTTCCTCCCTTCCTTCCTTCCTCCTTCCTCCCTCCCCCTCCTCCCTCCCTCCCTCCCTTCCATCCTTCCATTATTGCATGCCATTTTTTGGTCTAATGAAGATATAACCCTAAAACAAATATTTTTATTGATGCCCAACATAGTTACCTTTCCTTTTTTATCTAACTGTTTAATAGCTAGCATCATCTTCAATTACCCTGATTTTATATTGCTGAGCATTAAAACAATAAGAGCTTTACCGGTGCACGATCCCCAGCTCCCAGGACACAAAGGGTGACCTTCACATAGCCCTTAAATCCAGCATTGAGATTCACTGGATCATAGAGGCTCAACCATTTGGAAATCAAAGCATGACCTAAGAAAGGAAATAACAAATATACTGACCCACACTTGCCTTCACACTAAATTGTCCTCAGTGATCCCTACTGAGATCCATACAGCCAAATCTAACTGATTATTCAGCCATGGGACACAATGGGATTTAGGAGCTCCCTGGTTGGCAGGAACTATTCTTGTGTTTGGTCTAGTCTAGTGTCAGGATTCCAGCAATTGCCCTAATTAAATCATGAGCCTTGAGTCAAACTTCACAAAACTTCAAAAGATTTATTAGGAGCAACATGCTGGCACGACCTGTATGAAGCTGACTCTGAAATGTGTGATTTACAATAACCTATGACCCTGTTTCTCCCCATCCCTCTGGGTGTATCATAATTCAGATTGTCCAACAGACCACATTCATGGGCTGGATGTCATCAATCATGCTCTCCAATAGAGGGTTTTCATGCCCAGAATACCCAGTTGCCTCAGTTACAATCTTTGTGAGATAAGCTTGGAATGTGCTTCTGAGTTCATTTGGCTAGGTGGGTCTTCCTCCCGTGGGAACAAAAGCTGACCCTGCTGAGACCTGGAGGTGGAGATTGATGACATCAGGAAACGTGGATTTACTTCTATTGGAGAATGTGACTTTTGAGGGCTGTTTCTAACTTCCAATATTATATAGTGTAATTCCGGGTTGTGTCAGATCCAAAATGACAACAGACTTTGCCAATTTGATGCTTTCCTAAATAAAAGAAATTGTTTTGGAAGATGGACTTTGCTCTTTTCTTTTTAAATGGATTTCATCACTTGGAAACCTGACACTGGTTGTCAAACAGAATTTCAGAAGAAGTCAATGGCAAACTATCCTAGAAAAAGCTGATGGCCACAAGTCATGGGTTTGGGCACTATCCCAGCTGGAAATAGATTTGGTCTTTACAGATTGGAAGAGCATCTAGAGCCAGGCTTTCCAGCTTGGCAACTTTAAGACTCGTGGACTTCAACTCCCAGAATTCCCCAGCCAGCCATTCTGGGAATTGAAGTCCACAAGTCTTAAAGTTGCCATGTTTGGAAACCCCGGCTCGAGAAGACTACAAATAGGTGTCATGTGACAGGAAAAACCTCATATCCCCCATCCCACATGTCATAAGGTAAGAATGTAGGACATACCTGGAGAGTCATATACAAGTCCCATCTCAATCTGCAAAAAGAAGGAATGGCACAAGTCACAAGGAATGGCCCAGGAAGGAAAACAAAAACCACCCCTGAGCTGCAATAACATTATACAAAATGATAATTTTCCAATGGAATGGTACAGTTTGGATTTCTTTCCAAAAAACACGAAGACTGGAGTTTTCATTGACATTGGAAATAGAACTTGTTACAGAAATTATTTGAAATATTAAGAGATGTAAGATAAAAACTTGAAGCTCTAACTTTTTTTAAAAAAAGAATTCTACTGCACAAAAAAAGTTGGAAGTTTATTTCTTTCCTCTTCACTTTTCTTGTTCCTATCTGCCTTTCCCCAGATTTGGAAAGATCAAGATTAGATATTTTATGGTGTTGAGTGTTTTTACGGGCAGGTTGGGGGAAGAAGATAAAATAACAGAATAACAGAGTTGGAAGGGACCTTGGTGGGGTGACTTCCTGTCTACCTCCCCGCTCAGGCAGGGAACCCTATAACCATTTCAGTCAAATGGTTGTCCAGTCTCTTCTTAAAAACTTCCACTGTTGGAGCATTCATAACTTCTGGAGCAAGTCGTTCCACAGATTAATTGTTCTAATTGTCAGGAAATTTGTCCTCAATTCTAGATTGGCTCTGTCCTTGATTAGTTTCCATGTTTGGTTGACCAGTTAAATGTTTCGTTAAAGGTTAAATAGAAAAAAAAATTGACCTGGTGATAGGATAATGTCAACTCAAAAAACATTCCTATGCCTGTTTTAGTAGTTGCCATTAAAAAAAAAAGGGGGGGGGAGGAAGGAAATCTGGAAGAGCAGTTGAAAGCAATAGTACATTCCAACTCTTCTCCTTAAAAGATTGTAACTAAAATACCAGAGTTTTTGCCTGCAAATATATTTAATTGGAGAACGTGAATGATGACACCCAGCCTGTTGAACATGCTCAATTGGAGAATCTGATTTATGACACACCCAGGGGGAGGGGGGAAACAGGGTCACAGGGGACTGTAAATGACGTATACCAGAGTTGGCTTCATACAAGGCAGTGCCAGTATGTCGCCTCTAATGAATCCTTTGAAGTTTGACTCGAGAATCATGATTTTATTAGGGCGATTGCTGGAATCCTGACAGTTAATAGGTAAAATAGTAGAGCAGAAAGCATAGATTATGCATTGTCAAGAAGTCTAGAAGTCTTCCAAATAGGTAAATTTGGTCAGCAGTAAAGTAGCAGTAGCTCACCTTAAAGACACCAATAAATGCATCTGCTCTGACAGATCGAGAGTTCAGCACCTGTTCAAGATCATGTAGAAATTCCCATTATAATACTTTATTATTATACTAATAGGGGACCACAGATTAGAAGAGAAAGACCTGGAGAAGATAATACAAAAGCCTGCAAATAGGAGTGGAACAACTGTGGTTGTAAGTCATGAACTATCTGTAATTGTTACACAGATTGTGCTTTAGTCTGGCAAGATTCCGGTCTGTAAGTGAGCAACCATAAAGAAACTACTGTAAGTAAACCATCATGTCGTTCTTGGTTCCTTGCGACTGACATTAATCTCACTCATCTGCAACACTGCACTACAATGCACAACAACATCAAATGGGTAGAAGGATTTTAATTCAGCTGCATCTGTTTTGTTCCTTCCCTAAAGCTGGTTTTTCAATTTGATTATCCTATGTGTGGGATGTTTTGTTCTGCTCTGTTGGGATGAGAAGCAATTACGGATTTTTTTCACTGAAATTGTCATGCTGATAGAATCCAGGATTATTCCACCCACCTTCATTTCCAGATAATTGGAATAACATCTGGATGCCAACTTTTAATTTGTCACCTTCTCCCCATCAGTGGCTCTGTTGGACTCAAGATAGCTGCACTTGGATTCCATTTTCAGGGTTGTTTCTGCTGCCACAAGGCAGCTTCATCCCAGCCAGAAGAAATATTTCATTAGCGTATCCAAAAAGGACACACAGAAGAGGTTTTGTAATGGAACTCAGAAGTCCAAAAAAAGGCCACGAGGTACAGACTTTGCTTGCTTACCTGTATGGTAATAAACTGATCAAAAAGGTGAAGAGGTGTCTCGTTGAAATTTTGGACGAAGGTCTACAAGAAAAGCAACCAAAACTTTCATGTTATTTTCTTGCAATTGCACACAAGAATGGACTTTAGATTGGCCTTTGATGACTATGTTAAAGCAGAGGCATGCTTTTAGTCATTAAAAAGTAAGTGCCATTTTTTGAAGGCCACTTTTCCCAACAAAGGTTGCACAGCAAAAACAGAACAATTCTGAAAAGCAAGGATGTGAACACTGATTCTCAGTACCTGATCATTATCTTAAAATATTATTTTTCTTTCAGTTTATGATGATTAAGATCATGGTTTATCACTGGTTGCTTGTATTGTACATAGAGAGCTGTAGCTACAGCTACAGTTCAATTCATTGCATGTTAATTAGCTTAGTCTTTTTTCTAATTGAGCTAAATGCTTGTGAAAAATCTTCAAATCCCAGAAAATAATGTCCAGAATGCCAACCTCATTATAATATGGATTGTTTCCACGTCTGATTCTTGTCCGGAATGTATAATCTCCAATACTGACTTTCACCACCGGTTTGACGTTGTTTTCTTGCAGTTGTCGACATTCGATGATGATAACTCGCACCTACAAGGGAGAAACTGCTGGTCAGTCCCAACCTGCAATCATTCTCAGAAGATGCCCCATTTCATGTTCTGATGAAAATTGTCCAAAGGGTTCAGGACCTCTTGTGGGTTGTCTAGCTTTGTGCGCCAGAGGCCAGTTGCATGAAAATGGGATGTTCTGGGAGCTTCTGTTTCTCTTGAGGAAAACAGAAATATTCATTTCCCCCAGGAATGTGTCATTCCAACTTTGGAGCACCATACATGGTCTGTAAAAATTGGGATGATCATGAAATACCACTCAAGAGATACAGGGAATGTGACCATTTTGCAGCCATCTATATAAATTGTTCAGATTTTTGAAGGCTAGCTCTTGTAGGTTTAATACGCGGGTCCTAAAGAGTCGATACATTTCTGGAATTGTATCATTGGGAACAATAAATAATTGCTTATAGATTAATGAAAGTCTTCATAGTTTAATGAAAAGGTCTTAGTTTAATTAAAATTAGGACTAGGGGTAAAATGATAGCAGCGTTCCAATATCTAAGGAGCTTCTAGAAAGAAGAGGAAGGGGTCAATCTATTCTCCAAAGCACCAGAGGGCAGGACAAGAAGCAATGGATGGAAACTAATCAAGGAGAGAAGCAACCTAGAACTAAGGAGAAATTTCCTGCTGGTTAGAACAATTAACTAGTGGAATGACTTGCCTCCAGAAGTTGTGAGTGTTCCAATATTGGAGGTTTTTAAGAAGAGATTGGACAGTTGTTTGTCTGAAACAACATAGGGTTTCTACTCAAGCAGGGGTTGGACCAGAGAACATTCCAAGGTCTTTTCCAACTCTGTTATTCTGTTAAGTCATAATACAGCTTTACACTGTACTGGTGGGACCATACTTGAAATAAATGATTTGTGATGTGTGGACTTCATTAAACACCCATTTCCATTTACATGAATTGCTCTCTTACAACAGGAATAACATTTGCTGAAAAACCACCAGTCCTCTCAATGTATTTCTTTCTTTCCAGTATCAAGAGCTGAGCTGTTGCGTTACCTGGAACAGTTGCTTCTTGTTGGAGAGCTCTTTCACGGTGGTTGATGTTGGAGCTGGTACTTGAGGTGCCTCAGTTTCTTTGAGAGTAAATTCTTCTATGCCAGAGGCCTTGGCAAAGACAGGGCAACAGACTGGGGAAGAGGACAAGGAGTACCATTATCAACATTTGGCCTTTACGGGGGAAATTCTTCTTAAGCCCTCAAATATTCATTTATTTATTAGAATTATTTCCCACTTTTGGTAGATCAAGGCAGCGTATACAGCAGTACCTTCTCTTAGTTTTCTCCACATTATAACTCTTGAAAGAAGAATGGGTCAAAATCCTCCAGGGAACCTCTATGGTTAAAGGCAGTCTAGAATGTGGGTCTCCCTATAGCCAGAGGTGTGATTCTACCTGGTGGAAACAGTTCTATACAACCATTTGTTACAATTCTGCACAGTTCAGAGAACCAGCTGGCCCCACCTGCTCACTCCTTACCTGGCATGCGTGCCATCAAACTTGCCTACATTTGGTAAGTTGCTATTTTTCCTTTCCCTCACACCCAACTATCAGCTGTTCTGCTGTGCTGGGAGATTTAGATTAGCCGGAAGGCAGGAAATCGTTGGATTTCTTGCTTTCTAGCTAATCTAAAAGCAGAGCTGAACCTTCCTTAGGACTGAAGCTTCTATTTTTCAGTGCAGACTCAGATAGCAGATTGCAGAAAGATAGATCACTGAGTGAATCTGTGATTCTGTGAGCAACTCAATCTGCCTGCCTGCTTTGCCTGATTTTGGGTAAAAGTTGCTCTTTTTTAATTAAAAAAAATCAATATTTACATAAATATTTAGAATATTTACATACAAGCCATGGCCAGCGAGTCAAATGACCACCAAGCCATGCCCAGTCAACAAGCTACACCTACCCGGTCACATGACCACCAAGCCACACCCACAAATTAGGCCATGCCCACAGAACCAGTTGTTAAGAAATTTGAATCCCACCCCTGCCTATAGCTAATCCAGCCCCTTCACCAATAGACCTTGTCAGGTCTCAGTCAAGTGTGAATGATCAGCGTCTTCACACTGACTCCTACATTCAGCCCCAAATACACAGGAATCTGTCCTCCTGGAAAAAAATTGGTTCAAATATCCATCAGTGGATGTGCTATACTACAGGTAGTCCTCAACTTACGATAATTGAGCCCAAAATTTCTGTTGCTAAATGAGACAGTTAAGTGAGTTTTGCCCAATGTCATGTACCTTCTTGCCACTATTAACTAACAGAAAGTTTCAATTTTTTTACTCCGATTCATTAACAAGAAGATGCAGATTTTTATCCGTATCTCTTTTGATGTTACAAAACACCTACTTTCTTCTAAACACGAAGAGCTCAAAATAGTCCAGACAAGGAATCAGAAATTAAAATCCATGCAAATTCCATGCAAAACATACTTTAGTCCCCTCAAATAAATACCCAATACTTACTCAACTTCTTTAAATCGTGTTTTCTTCTGTGCGTAACCATTTTAGGTTCCGGCGGTGAGAAGCAGATTTTTAGAGTAATGGTGCACTGAAAGCATAAAATCACAAGAAACTCTTTTTAATTTGTCCACAGATAAAAGCAAAATCTGGCTGTGCTTTTCTTTTTAAAGTATGGTATCTATCCTCATTCTAAATAGATTTCTATATGATGAGAAACATCAAAATTTGGGACGGATAATCCCCCTTTTCATGCAAATATGAAGACAACTTTCTGCTTTAATATTGTGGAAATGAAAACAGAGGCAGTGAATAGATAGTTTCGTAGCCGATTAAAAGTTTCCTGCTTGTATTAATATCGATAGGGAAAATAAATTTTAGCAGCACTGAAGAATGGCTGAATTCCACTAATAAAAGGCTGAAAACACAACCTGAAGCACTGAAAGAAACACTTCAACGTCTTTATTCTGAGATTACCTTGATGGTGGTGGACATCTAGTCTTCATTGCACTTCACAGTGAAGCCCTTCAAGTTTAAAACTTTATTTTTATTTGCTTCCTGACTTACCCCGGTTGGCTGCAGACTGTCACTTCGCAGACTTTGATTTTTCTTTATAATCATAACTTTTGGTTTTTCAGCTGCTCCTCCTAAGGCTACTTCCACACTGCCAAAATCCCTAAAGTTAGGAAGAAGTGGAAAAGTCAAAAAGGAACTTCAAAGAAAGAGAAGTTACTAGTAGCAGCCACAGGGTTTTAATTGGATTAGGAGGAAGACTGATGTGACATCTTAGGAGGAGGAAGGAACTTAAGGAGAAACTTCCTCACAGTGGTAACAATATTACTCAATGGAACAGCTTGCGTCCTGGAGTTGTGGGTACTCCATCGCTGGAGGTTCTCAAGAAAAGACTGGACAACCAATTGTCCAGGGTGGAATAAGGACTCTTGCCTTGGACTAGGAGTAGAAGACCTCCAAGATGCCTTCCAGTCCTGTAATTGTACAAAAAAAATAATAACACACGATAGGTGGACAAAAGTCTCAAATCCAGTCTGACCTTCTAGATGACTTGGCCATCAATCATAATATTCTACCCATCTCCTAGCAACTCAAAAGCTGGTATGGGTGTCAAGAGAAGTTATTTAGAGATAAACTGGGATAAGCTAATGAGATAGATTTTGTTGGACTTTGGAGAATGAGAGAGTTACATTCCCAAACTCGATGTCAGGGTTCCAACGGAAGCCCTAATCAAATCATGAGCCTCGAGCCAAACTTCAAAAGAAATCCAATTATTTATTAGGAGCAACATGTCAACACTTCTCCTAATGAAGCCAGCTTTGCTTCACGTAATTTATTGTCCACCTCTTTCTCCCCTCCCCCCTGGGTGTGTCATAAATCACTTTCTCCAACTGGAGTATCTTCATGGCTGGTGTGTTATAAATCATGTTTTCCAACCAAGGACTTTTGCAGGCTCTACAGACCATGCCCTTCCAACTGGATCGGTAACTGGGAGAAGCCTTGGTGAGTTATGCGTGGAATGTACTTCTGGTTTTTTTTCTTTTTGATTTCTTTGCAGCTCCTTCAGGGTCCCCCCCCCCCATGGCAACTCGAAAGGAGGCCAGGAATGCTTTACGAGTTGACACTCAACTTCCTATCTTAACTTGACCCTGGACTAAATATCCCCTAGTTGAATACTCTCCCATTTAAATGGCTTTTTGCACATAAATCTAACAAGCCAAGAAGGGTTCTGTAGGCAGAAGATTGAGGTGGACCAAGCCCTGTGAAATAATGATACATCAGGACCAAAGAAGGAGAACATCTAAAGGAGGCTGTTCAGCACAACCAGAAAGTCAAAAGTAGAGCTTTCTGATTTGTGTTGGCTGGAATGGGGTTGAAAACTTGCCTGCTGAGCTTCATTTCTATATAGGCAGTTCACCAAATTGCTCAGAAAGTTAACAACCAGTTCTCCCAAACTGGTGCGAACTGGCTGAATCCCACCACTGCCCATCATCTCATGTCATTGCTTTTTACAGCCATTTCATCCTGGTCTGCTGTGTATCTTATGTCTACTGGTTGACTAGTGAAAAAGAGCCTTGGTGGTGCAGGCTGTTAAATGCCTAGCACTTAAGTTCCAGCTGCCTGCAATTAGTGCAGGCCCGAATCCCACCAGGCTCAAGGTTGACTCAGCCTTCCATCCTCTCAGGGTAGGTAAATTGAGGACCCAAGATGGTTGGGGGCAATAAGCTGACTTTGTAAAAATGCCGCTTAGTAATAATAAGCAGGCATATACAATGGAATGAAGGCTATTGCTGAGCGCATTGGGTTGTATCCCAAAAATTGTAAGCCGCTCCGAGTCTCCGGAGAAGGGCGGCATATAAATATGAATTAAAAAAAAAACTTTGTGATTGTCTTTTTCAAGTTCACAGTGGGCTCTCTTCCTCTTCCTCTTCCTCTTCCTCCTCCTCCTCTTCTCCTTCTCCTTCTCCTTCCTCTTCTTCTTTTCTGGTGAAATTGACCAGAATTATAATGGGGGTTTGGAAATCATGCTCTGGACAGAAAATCAGGTCATCAGTTTAGCCAAAAAGAGATATGGAGTCGTGATGGAGAAAGAGATTTCTTAAGGAACTCCATTTCCAGCTAGTTTCTATGCACAACTCAACTAGCTGAAGACTGCCCTGCACAAGAGGCCAAGAGCCAAATTGAGGATTTAAGTTGAAAATGTCCGTGGGAAACCTGTCTTGTTTATCCCTTGAAATGACTTTTAAATTTTGACATTGTGGCTTTTAAGAGGTTTCACTTTTGTGAGGTGCCTGAAAGCGGGATGGATCAAAAAGCAGAATATAAACTTTTAAAAGAAAAATCAATTCAATGGATTGTTCAATGCAGACCTTCAGATCCCATTTCTCCACCTGCCTAAACCAGGCATAAGGTCTCCTGTTCAAACAGGGGGGGTGGACTGGAAGACCTTCAAGGTACCCTCCAACTCTGTTATTCTATGTTCTACTTGACCATAGGAAAAAAATTATTATGCTCCCAGTTCAATTGGAAGCATGAGAAATTAATCAAGGAGAGGAGCAACTTAGTAATAAGGAGAAATTTCCTGGCATGGTATAAGGTCTCCTGCTTGTGCAGGGGGTTGAAGACCTCCAAGGTCCCACCCAACACTGTTACTCTGCTATTCTGCTGCAATGAAAGGAAGTGAACTGGACAGCAGTCTTGGGGCTGAAACAGAGAGGAAGATGGTTGGGGATTAAGCAGCAGATTTCTCCCCATGTCGGACAACCTAATTATACAGATCCTTCTTTCCATCATTCACCTGTTTTGGATTTTTGTGCCCCATTCAAGGAGTTTAACAATGGCAAAAGAACTGTTGTCCAGAAGCTCCTCATCCAGATACCACATCAAAGTCTGCAGGGCAAACACAGAGAATAGTCAACAATGCAATATTTGAAGGTCAGTTACTCGCTCTTGTTTTGGACACATTCATAGCAAGCAAGACCGCCAAGCATTCTTTCTGCTGTCTGTCCAAGGTATTTTTCTGCTACTTGAAATTGAATTTGATGCATGATCTTTCCTGGTCACTGGCAACATCTGGAATTTTGTGTCACGAAGAGGGTGACATCTTGATGAAGTAGTTGTCCTCCTAGAATTAATACCTTCATATTCAGGGCTATGTGTTATTCTCCAATTAACTCATCCCTTCTTCTGTATTAGGTACTGTGGAATGGCTTGCTGGAATAAGAGTTAGAAACTTGGCCCTTCTCATATATTAAAACTGCTACATTATATTTCAAAGAATGTGCCGTTAGCTTCTTCATCCTTTGAATGGCACCCCTTTTTTGTTATCTTGCATTCTTATTGGAAAGCAATTTTTTTTCTGTATTTTGGCATTTTTGCTAGTAAATGCACACCCTCACACTGTCTTTGATCAACATAATCTACAATAACTGTTTAATCTTGGGGTTCAGTGAAAGAGAATATGGAGTTAGCTAGACCAGGCATCTCTCACCACCCTTAGGGAAGCGTTAAAAATGCCAGAACAACCATAAAAATGTTTAGGAGGCTAAGCAAACTGGATAACAAGGAGTCGGAACAAGAAAAGCTAGAAAAAGGAAGGACATCAGAAAGGAACAGAAACATCCGAGAGTAACCATATTGTAGCTCCTTGTGGCTCTCCGAGCTTGGGGTTTTCTTGCAAACATTTCATTACCAAACTAGGTTACATCATCAGTGCTAGATATTAGTTTGCAAGAAAACCACCAAGCTTGGAGAACATCAAGGACCTCGCAGTTCAACCCTGAGCTACTAATATTCTCTTCTATCACTAAACCATGTTCTAATGCACATTTTCTGCATTCTTCAGTCTCACGGATTACACATATACTTTGTTTTGTTTAAATCTACATAATGGGGTTGTATCCCTACCCTTTTTAGGTTTCTACCATGATGAATTGCAATTGGTCCTTCTATGGATGAGTGTTGTGGTCTCCATTATTAAACAAACTCCTAAAGGAGACAATTCTCCTACCATGGGTTCCTGGATTGTTTGAAAGTTAAGAGACCAGTGACTTTCTGTATCCTGTTAGATTTGACTGTGAGATTCTCTCTAGTTTTCAACCAGATAAATGTGCTGATTGGGCCATTGTAAGCCCTGAGATAATTTGAAACACCTCATCAATAGAGGAGGTTCTGAAGAATTGCACTATATTTTGTAATATTGTTGTGGTTCTCCGGCAGCCTGCAGAGATGGCAGCAGAACCAGACAGTGGGGAAGAACAGGACCAGTCCAGGAGTCTGGGGAGGACTCGGATGAGGGTCCTACATCTGATACCAAGATGGCCCCAGAACCTTCTGGGAGTTATGTGCTGACTCTGGAGCCTCCAGAATTGGCAGCAGTGAGGCAGAGGAACCAGGGCTCCTGGTGTTCCCAGTGAGTGTGTGCGCAGAGCTGCCAGAAGGCAAGAGCAGCTAAGACAAAAGCAGCAACTTGGGAGTAAGGCTTGGAAGTGATTGCCCCTCCCCTAAGGTATAAAGGACAGGCAAAGGTGAAGAAATCTTTGCAGGAAGCAACATCGTTTGCTCTGATCGGTTTGGACTCTGAAAGTTCCGTGGTGTATTTGTTCTCTGTTTGGTTTTGGAAAGACTAATTGGGACTTTAATCATTGACAGCATTTCAAGTAAGATAAGATGCATTCTTATCAGACGTCTCTCCAAGAACTTTGGCAAATGTCCCTGGGACTAATTATAACTGCTTAAGACTCATTCCAGGCTGTGAATGATGATAATTCACATCACATCATGATGATGATAATGAATTTAAATAATTCATAACCCTTGAACTAGAATAAAAGAGTTTTGGATTTTATGTGTGTTTGTTGATGTCTCAGGAAGCCTTGGTTAGAACAAATATATCTCCTTCCCCTTTCTAAGTTCTTATTAAGGGACTTTTTCCCCAAAAATAAGGAAATTAGAAGGGAACTAAGTCAAAAATTGATTTAGGATTAAGGATTAAGGAGGATTAAGTAGTTTGGGGAAAAATATAGACTTCATTGATCCTAGCTCCACTTTATGGTATATCCAGACAACCTTCTAAACAACAGTAAGAAAAATGGTTTGCTAGGTTCCATCTTTTTCCAGGACATTTCTCAACTTCCTTGTCTAGTTTTACCTCATTCCAGATTGGATTCTGATCCTTCTGCACAACTCTTGTGCTCCTTTCAATACCTAGGAAAAAAAGTTCCTGAGTTAATTCCAGCTGTTTCCTGGTGCTTTGCATCTCACAAGCATAGCTCTGGCAGACTGCATGAATAGCATGGCTGATCGATCAGTTTCTATGTTCTTTCAAAAGCAACCACCTCCTTTTTCCAGGAGCAGATCATGGACCTCTGCGATACATCGATCACAATTTTGGTGACCTCAGATAAGACTACCTTTATTAGAAATGCTGATGGGGTTCTAGTTATGCCAACCTCCAAATAGAGAGGATGAGCTTACAAGCAAAATCTGGAAATGTTTATGCGTGAGGCAGAAGTAGAACACACCCAGTAAAATCAGCAATAGATAGGTGTAAAATCTGTGCTTAATAAAACCTTTGAATTCTGCAGTGACATGATAAAGTCGAGCAGTCTATGGTACTCAAAAGTTCTGAATTTCTGAAGAGAACCAGACCCACATTTGGAACAAGAGTGGCTGATAGGTCACAGCCACCAGGGATCTCTGAACCCACAACTTGTGCATCAGACAACTTGCCTAATGACTCTAAACACACAATCCAAAACATCCATTCACTTGCTCCACTCTACACCAGCAACTGATGATATCTTACCCAGTGGCAGGTAAACCTTCATGGTGAAAATTGGTAAGGAAATCTACTAGTCACTTTTTGAAAACTTGGCTTGCATTAAAACAACAAGCCATCACCAGTTGCCAACTTGAAGTTGAGTGTTCCTTAACTTTAAGATGCATTAGACTTCAGTTCCCAGAATTCCCTAGACATGTTGGTTGAGGAATTCTGTGAGCTGAAGTGCACATATCTTAAAGTTGCTAAGGCTGAGAAACATTGCTGTAAGTCAGGGATCTCCAAACTAGGAAGTTTTAAGACTTGTGGGCTCCAACTCCCAGAATTCCTCAGCCAGAGGAACATGGTGGCTGGGGGATTCTGGGAGTTGAAATACACATGTCTTAAACTTGTTAGGTTTGGAGACCCTTGAAGTAGTAGAAAAAAGCATGCATGACTATTTCAAGAAGTAGCTATGATATGGAGCTATCTGATATGACTTAGCTGGGGAGTATGGGAGATGTAGCCTTACATCCAAAAACAGCCATGTGGGAAAGACTGTATTCCTTAATTTGGTCTAGTGATCTTTACTCCTACTTATAGTAAATGTTCTCACTACTGGATAGGGAACTAACTGTGGGATATTCTACAAAAGATGCAGATTTGAATGATGGACTATTAGAACTCAAGCTGAGACCAAAAAGAGAGAGAATTCTACAGAGAGTGACTGTATTTTCTTAAACAAAAAACCTAAAGGACAAACCTGAAAAAAGGGAAAAAATCTGAAAGACGATCATAAGGATTTAAAAAAAAGATGTTTGTAACTTTGCTTTACAAAAGAGCAAAAGCAAGAAAATAAATAAGTTACATAATTATAAAAGGCAGCTTTCTGAAAGAAAGGATGGTTCTTTGCAGGAAAGGGCGTATGATCCCTGCAGTGATACAATTAGTGCCAATTTTGTAAAGTGCAAATAGGATCTATATTTGCACACTCCCCTTGCTCTTCGTAGAAGCAGGGAATGGCTATTTTCTGAAATGTTATCCTCCTTGGCATTTCCCCAATTTGCATTATAATCAGATAGAAATTATTTTACTGAAAATACAAGCGGATTGGCTTTCTAAGTTCCCCTAAAGTAAAATGTGGACATAAGAGTTCTGCAACCCAACAGGACAGACACAGATTTCAGAGAGTAATTAGGACTGCAGAAAAAACAATTGCTACCAACCTGCCTTCCATGGAGGACCTGTATGCTGCATGAGTCAAAAAGAGGGCTGTGAAAATATCTACAGACCCCTCACATCCCGGACATAAACTGTTTCAACTCCTTCCTTCAAAACGATGCTATAGAGCCCTGCACACCAGAACAACTGGACACAAGGTTTTTCCCAAACGCCATCACTCTGCTAAACAATTCCCTCAACACTGTCCAACTATTTACAAAGTCTGCATTACTATTACTCTTAATCTTCTCATCACTCCTTATTACCCCTCCCCTCCCACTTGTGACTGTATGACTGTAACTTTGTCACTTGTACACTAACAATTTATATTGACTGCTTCCTAGTATGATTTGATTGCTTTTTTGTACCCCATGACTATCATTAAGTGTTGTACCTTATGATTCTTGACTCTGGATGAATGTATCTTTTCTTTTATGTACACTGAAAGCATTTGCACCAAGACAAATTCCTTGTGTGCCCAATCACACTTGGCCAATAAAGAATTCTATTCTATTTCTAAAAAAGAGGAAATTATTTTAATATATAAAAGCAAATGGGATTCGGATATGGCTTTACCTCTGAAGGTACCAACCACAAATGTGTTGGGCTGAATTGCATGTTCAGGAGGCACATGAGCTGACAGAATAACAATGTGCAGCATCTTTGGTTCTACTCAGTTGTTTTGCTCTCCAAAATATGTTACTGAGCAATTTTTACAAGTCTCTCTCTCTCTCTTTCTCTGGAGCCCAGTGGCCTGTGATTATTGAAGATCTCGCATCATCTCAAGGTCTTCATTCCAGGATCCACTTGAAATCTTTTTCAGAAGGCCCAGTGCAAACGATTCTGGAAGTGGAACTAAGGAAATCCGATGTCACAAAGCATAAAGGAAGACTATGTCATGAAGCAAGGCAAGAGATGTCAAGTTATGACAAGTTTAGGAAGTGAAAAGTCAGCCCAGGGGCTTCCTACTGGCTAATCAATGGGGTTGTAAAATATGATTTAGAACAGTGGTCGCCAACCGGTGGGCCGGGGACCACTGGTGATCCATGAGAAAGTTTTGGTGGTCCGCAGAGAAATGTCACTCCCAAAGCAATTAATCCAGGCTGCGCGGGAACACAAGGCTGCACCACCCACATGGTCCATGGGAACACAAGGTTTGCGTCACTTGCATTGCGAACAACATGAGGTAGTGAGGGGAGGGGGGAAAGGACGGAGGGGGGAACTTGTCCCACTTGCCCCATGCGCCTGGCCTGGCCACTGGGCTGCTTCTTTCCACTTCTTTCTTCTTCTGCTTTTGGCTGCATGCAAGGAAAGCAGCAAAAGTCTTTCTTTCTCTCCCCCAAACTCCGTCAGAAATGAGTCTTTGGGACCCTGCAAGGCCTCCTGCTCCAAGAGGCTGAGCTGGCGCAACAAGTCTCACAAAGACTCATTTCTGGTGGAGTTTGGGGGAGAGAAGGAAAGACTTCTGCTGCTTCTGCTGCTTTTCTTGCATGAAGCCAAAAGTTTCTCTCTCTCCCCCTGAGAACGGAGCTGGAGCTGGTATCCTGCGATCCCAAATAAAGAATGATCGATCGGTAGGAAAACGGGGTGGGGAATTTTCCTGCAGACTTTTTGGGGGATTTTCCCAGGGTCTCTGGTCCGCGGGATTTAAAATTATGATTTTGGTGGTCCCTGAGGTCCAAAAGGTTGGTGACCCCTGGTTTAGAACTTAGAATAACAGAGTTGGAAGGGACCTTGGAGGTCTTCTAGTCCAACCCACTGCTCAAGCCGGAGACCTTATCCCATTTCAGACAAATGGCTGTCCAGTCTCTTCTTAAAGGCCTCCAGGACTACCTACCTTCTGCAAGAGCTTGAAGACCTGGATTTGCTGCTTGGCCTGGGCGCCCAATGGTGAAGTTCTACACTGGTTGTGACTCAGAGGTGGGTATTCAGCAGGTTCTGACTGGTTCTGGAGAATTGGTAGCAGAAATTTTGAGACATTTGGAGAACCGGCCAATCCCACCTCTGACTGGCCCCGCCAACCCCATCTAATCTCCGCCTCCCAAGTCCCAGCTGATTGGCTGGGTTTCCTTTGGTTGCCCTGCACAGGAGAACGGAGCTGGAAAGCAGGCTAGTGGGGTAGGAGGGAATGGGAATTTTGCAGGAACCTTCCTCTGCCACACCCACCAAGTCATGCCCACCAAGCCATGCCACACCCACCAAGCCACGCCCACAGAACCAGTAGTAAATATTTTTTAATCCCACCCCTGATGTGGCTGCTGAATTGATGGCGCACTCTAACTCACCCCCCCTCCTTGTTTTCTGTTCTTTACCCCTCCAACTTTTTGCTACTCACATTAATGTATTTATTCTCATTGTGCTCCTTTGTCATTGTATTTTATGGTTCTGTTCTTTTACTTCTGCTTACACTACTTTTAATTTCTTCCTTTTTATTATTGTAAGCTGCCCAGAGTAGACCCATAGTAAGACAGGCGACAAATAAAGTTAACTAATGATAATGACCATCATCATCATCATCATCATAGTAATAAAAATAAAACTAGTGACACATAACTATGATGTACCTTCTGGATGACTCCACAGATTCCTCCTCAGATGTCACGCTCAAGGGAGAGTGAGCCCATTCCTGGCATGGCAGGAACCGAGTGGATTGATGGTTCTGAACGGCTGGCTGGAAGAGATTTGGAGGATGCTTCAGCTGGGAAAAACTTGCAGTGGCAGGTCGCCAGCGAAGAGGCGGAGGAACTGCCTTCTGCTCCTGATCTGAAAACCCGTAAGGCAGAGAAAAGGCAGGAGCAGCGGAGATCAGCCAGACTCCTCAAGAGAAGGTCCCACCCGTCTTGCTGGGCTGCACCAGAAAGCTGGCTATTTATCACAGTAGACAGAAGAAGATGTTGTTGGGAGCACCGTACTTCACTCTGTACGTACACCATGCTTGGAATAGATTTGTGCCCAGCAGACTCTGGAATTTTCTTGCTTTGTGAACTCTCTTGTGTGTAGATTTAAGTTTGTTTAGTGGACTTATTTTGTTTGAGAAACCTTCAATTGCTTTGTGGAGTATTCCTGGCCTTCTTCAGTGATGGGATTCAATTTTTTTTTTACTACTGGTTCTGTGGGCGTGGCTTGGTGGGCGTGGCAGGGGAAGGATACTGCAAAATCCCCCTTCCCTCCCCACCCCAGTAACCTGCTTTCCAGCTCCGTTCTCCTGTGCAGGGCAACCAAAGGAGACCCAGCCGATCAGCTGGGACTCAATGGGAGGTGGGGAAGAGATGGGGTTGGTGGGGCCAGTCAGAGGTGGGATTGTCCGGTTCTCCGAACGACACAAAATTTCCGCTACCGGTTCTCCAGAACTGATCAGAACCGGCTGAATACCACCTCTGGCCCGCTTGTGACTGGACTTAATTGGGACAATTCTGAGTTTTGGTGAAGGGAATTGCTGGGGAATATTAATAAACTCACTGAACCACAGTTACATGTGTGTGTGTGTGTGTGTGTTTGTTTGTGTGAGTGAGTGAGGCAGCACAATAAATTACAGAGTTAATACTTTTCAATAAGAAAGACCAAAAAAATCTGGATGGAGAATATGTCAGTAACCAGGAGACAATAGAATAAAACAGAAAGTCTATAAAATCTGTTTGGTTCACACGAATGACATACTTTATGGCCATCATGACTTAAAACCATGTGGGCAGATTCCATTACACTCATAAGTCAAGGACCACTGATTTCCCTTCTCCCGGTTGCAGTCTGGGCCATTTGTAATAGCAGGGAAGCTCAATCGGTATATGGCTCCCAAGAAGATTTGTCCAATTTTTTTTAAAAGGTTCTTTTCATGACTGAGTTAAAATTGATCCACCAATCCATGAGTTGACACAAAACCACACTGACAACAGCATTTCCTATGCACACTTGTGCAAGCTGCACCTTGGCAGAATGATAATGCCAGCAAAAGCAGAACATCCTGAAGAATGAATGCCAAAAGGAAGACATGATGGTGAATTCTCACTTCTAGCGCTTTTAATTCTCTCTTGCTCTTTATGAGCTTTTCAATGAGTAAGAGAAATGTGCAAGCATTGACACACTGACCCACCAATGCACAAGCATTGACCCACTGACCCACCAATGCGCAACCATTGAAACACTGACCCACCAATGCACAATCATTGACACACTGACCCACCAAACTGATGCAGGCCAAACTCTCCCGTACTTCATGGCTGACATTATGACATGAGCTTCATGTTTTACAAAACTATTATTTAATAAAAACAAAAGGCAAGAAAAACAATTTAGGATGCCAATGTGAGAGATTTATTCAGGTTCATTTATACATGAGAGATTCATTCCGGCTTGTCCATGTCAAGAGGTCGAACAATACAGCGCTGCGATGGGTCATCAATTCTGTAGTGTTCATATTCACATGTCACAGGATTTACCACCGATGTGCACCCTTGAACTTTTCCAATATCACCAAATCTTTGAAGGAAATAAAAAGGGAGGTGGAGGAAGAGGAAGAAGGATGAGTTATCATCAGTCAAAGTTTCCGATGGCATTTCTGTCTTTATTGCATCTAAATAATGTACGGACTATTTCTCCCATTATTGTAACCACAGCTACAACTCTCGGTTCTGCTATGAGAGTGTGCTTCTACCAATGGGGCCAACACATTCCTCAAGCCATTCTAGTCAAAAATGAGCACAAACCTCCCATAGCCATGGCTGCCACCAGCTTCTTCAGGGGAGCTGTGCGTTTAAGAAGACTATTCCCCAATTGTGTACCAGCTCAATCTGGGGGAGAACCACCCATGATTGAGTCAAAGGTGATATATGTCCTGATCCTTTGGGCCAGGGCAAAAACCCTACACCCAATCTATGTTGCCATGGTTGATTCAAAACTGTTTCCTCCCCATCCTTTAAGGGCCTCCAAGTACTTGGCCAGAACCACCGCAGCCTCATATGACTAGGGGTAGGTCTATAGCTAGGTATCATTAGCATGTTGGTATTGCACCTGATATGGGATAGATGACTTTCCCAAAAACATCATGTAGAGGTTGAAAAGGAGAGGTGGGAGTCTTGATCCCTGAGGTGTCCATGATGTAGGGGACTTGATCTCTCCTTCTCTATCAACACCAACTGGAACTGGCCATGGTGGAAAGAGGAGAACTACTGAAAAAAATGTCTCACAGAAAAATGGTCCAGGAGGGAACCATGGTTGATGGTATTGAAAGTCACTGAGATGTCCACAAAAGCCAGAATGGTTGCACCACTCCATTTCAAGCTCTCCAAAGAACATCCACAAGAGTCACTGATGACATTTCAACGCTGTGTCCCACTCTGAAACCTGATTGAAATGGGTCTGGGTAATCTGCATCAAATTGGTCCCTTCGTACACCAACCACGCTCTCAACAATCTTCCTCAAAAAGGGAAGATTGGAGGCTGGATGAAAATAGCCTGTTGGGTCTAAGGATGGCATCTTAAGACAGCTGATGATTTTACCCTCTTCCACAGAGAGGCATTAAATATCCTTGGATCAACCACTTGCCTACTTCTAGGAGGGACAAGAGTCCAGAACAATGGTCACAATCTCACACCTACAAAGACCATGTCTAGTTCCTCAAGAGTAACTTTTCCTAGGGAACAAAGATCAGCCAGGATCTGCCCAGCTAGGAGTCAACTCTGAGGAAAGCTGAGCTCTATCTGAGAGATGGAGTATTCCTTACACAGCCACCCTCCAAAGCATCCCCCACTTCCTGTGTACCAAGGAGGGACCAGATCCCCCAAAATAGGGCTGCTGGTCAGTGTTCTGTAAATGCAAAAATGGGTGGAGAAGTAATTACACTTTCCTGTCCATTTCTCTTTCACCAGAAGGTAAGTCCTAAGGTAGGTTCTTACTTGCCCTCTATGGCCTTTGCTCTTTGTCTGCCTCCAGCCATGCTCTGGGCATCTCTAATGCAGAAGATTTATGTAGAAGGTCTGTCTCTGTGTGTGAATACATGCTATCTCAATAAATGCTTGTGGCTTAACAGAAGAGAAAACATGCAAATTAATATATCTGATGGTGGCCTGGAGCCTCTTCCTACCTGTGGCAGCATGACATCTCATCTCTACGACACTCGCATCTTAAACAACCAGCTGTGTTCCACGTGGACC
This sequence comes from Naja naja, assembly GCA_009733165.1. Classification (NCBI taxonomy): domain Eukaryota; kingdom Metazoa; phylum Chordata; class Lepidosauria; order Squamata; family Elapidae; genus Naja; species Naja naja. The sequence continues at coordinate 2,570,362 of CM019156.1, read as the reverse complement.
CAATGAGATGCTGTCTCTGATCATGTCCATCAACACAAGTGCTTGGCATCACCAGTTTACCTAAGAAAAAAAATGGAAGACTTGAAAGCTGAACCTTCAACTGAACCCAAATTACTATGCTATATTGAAAAACCTGCTAGAGTTGGAGTTAGAGTTAGAGAAATCTGGATAAATGTGACAAGTGTAAAAATCCTCCACATTTGCTGAATATCATTATATTTTAATGATTGTTTAGATCTGTAAGGATCCCTGATGATCAAACAACTGTTGCATTAATACAGTCGATGTTACTTGGCCCACCTTAATGAAAACCTGGATTGTAAAAATTAAGCCCACAACATTTCTCCTGGCATTACTAAACCTTTGCAAGCAGTACAGAGATGATAAGCTCAAATGTATGAAGAGTTTGATTACCATCTTTAATCTTAGCTTCAACGGGCCCTCTAAAGCATGCTCCTTGACATGTAGCCAGCATGAGAGAGAAGATGATCAGGCTGAAGAAGACTTTCTGAGAAAGGGAAAGAGAAAAGAAAAAATAAGCCATGAGAGATCCTACTAATTGTTTCAGCAACTGGCTGTTCAAAGTCTTTCTAATTTACTCTCTGATAATAGGATGAAGTTCAAGAACTTTGGAACCAGCCCACTGGGTTCAGTTTACAATCTTGTGCAAGTGTGTATTTCGATCCCTGTTGCACAAGAGGGTCACCCTGGAACATCTCCCTCCCCTCTTTGTGCTCGCTGCACACAATCCAGGCTACCCAAATATCTCAACCATTTGTCCATCCACCAAATAATCCTCAGCATGGAATATTTTTCTGTCCTTCCGCACTCCGGAGGCAAAACTCTCCATAGGCATCATTGGCATTGACCCCACCACCAGAGATATGCCTTACCCCCACATAGTTTCTGTTATGTATGTAGGTTTAAAGTCATTGGTTTAGTTTGAACTGTTCTTGTAAAATGTAAGAAATGATTGGTTTAAAAAGTGCGGGAAAACCCTGCACTCTGATTGGCTGGCAACTGCGGCTGCTGGCTATAAGTAGCAGCCGCAGCCCAGCCAAGGTCGGGTCCGTTCTGAGCTGAAGTCACTAATAAACTCTTGAGCTGAAGCACTCCGCGTTGGACTCTTCATGCAAACTTAACAGTTTCCATACCTTCTTCCACTTGGGATGCTTTGTGGGAGGAAAGTGACTCTATTCCTGATCTGATGTGTCCTTCATACCAAATAGTGAATTTCTCCATTTGTGTATCTACCCTTAAAACTTTTAAATAGCTAGAAAATAAACTCTGGTTTCAGTCCTTGGCCAAAAATTAGACCAGCAAGATGTGGATATTAAACTTATCTCATACACCCCAAAATGTAATTCATTGGTTTTGCAAACAGTTCTTTTTGTCCTATCTCTATTTTGGAGTTTAAAAGAAGCATCTGATGATGTCTGATCTTCAATTCTTTCTGTATTTCTGCCTTTTATTGTATCTGATTAACGTACAGAGGATTTCTCCCATTATTATAACCACAGCTATGACTCTTGGTTCTGCTGCAAGAGCGTGACTGTCCCAAAGGGGCCCCTTTATTCTCCAGCCTTCTCTTCTCACACCCAAAGCTCCTCTTGCAAATGAGAAACAAAGCATTTTACTTACCATCTTGGCTTCGGGGAAGACCCAGGAATCTCTTGGCAGGGAGGAAGCACAAGGAGCAGCACTTCTCTCGGAGGTCGGCAAGGAATCTGCTCCTCCAATTTATACAAAGACCAAGACTGACCGTTGTGCAATTTAAAAAAAAAATGCTGAGCGAAAATTTTGTCAGAATAGCCACTGCCAGAAGAAGAACATTTGCTTTGTAAATAATCTGTGTTTGTTTTGGAGATGTGATTTCATCAGCGTTAGAAGAACATGGCTAGAAAAAGACCAACTTATGGCGAGGTTGAAAGTCTCCTGCAGAATGTGGGAAGTTGAAACAGCCAGATGTGCAGCTTCCCCCCCACCTTCTCCCAAGATGAGCCCCACCCGTTTTGAGGATTGCAGCCCATCAAGCAATTAGGTGTCCTACTCTTGGGAGTGGGACTGACTCTCATTACTTCCCAGGGACTCCCAAGCCAGAATTAGGTATTTTAGAGCTTTGGTAATGTCCTCTGAGTCCTGTCTTTATATGGTTTTCTCTGCATCCTTTTTGTCTGTCTATTCAAATCTTCAATAAGGCATTTGACAGAGTAGACTTGCTTTCCCTGCAGGCTCTTTCTCTCTTGGTTACAATCTCACGTGTTCTTGTCCTCTGTTAGTCCTGCCCACTTGGCCTTTGGCTGTGCCCGAGGGGACCTGCGTACTCTCCCATGGATTTCCTGAAGATTTTCTCTGCTTTCTGTTAAAGGTGCACAGAGTGATTTGGTCCACTTCTTGAGCTTTGCCGAGACAAAGTTTCCGCTTTCCAGGAATTCCAATAGTCCAAGGTGGTTGATGGCCTAGAGGAGGAAGAGGCTTCCATAATTATCTGCTTCCTTCTTGTACAGTTCTTTGCCCCGGGCACAATTTTTGCTGCAAAGCACTTCCAAAGCATAAAACGTTTGATGCTTCTTAAGAAATGTGCATCCGATCTTCTTGTTTTAAGCAAAGAGAATCCTTGACTGAACCATGTGTGACTTTAGCTTTTAGCTAGTCTCCAGTCCTATGACATTTTCTTTTGTTTCAAAAGTTTAAATAACCTGTTTGTTTGTTTGTTTGTCTTGTCTGGTTATGTTTCCTGCTTCTCTGTACAATGTGATTTACACTGTCCATTTTTTCTGGAGAGTGTCTTTCATATAGGATTCTGTGTTTTGGGTTACCTATCAATGATGGTTTTCGAATTTTACTTCACACCCTTTGTGTATCCTATTGTTTACTTAAAGAAACCTGGATTGCAAATCAGAAACATTTAATGCATAATTGAGAGGGAAGAGACTTGCCTCCACATCACTTTCTGCCTCCTTTTCATGCCTTCTGGTGGCAGTCCTGCTTCAGTATTACTCTGTTGATATGTACTCCATTAAAAATGGTGTGTTTGTGCATTGTTTCAACTTCTACCCTCAGAATGACGCTATAGAGCACTGCAAACCAGAACAACTAGACATAAGGACAGTTTTTCCTGAATGCCATCACTCTGCTAAACAAATAATTCCCTCAACACTGTCCAACTACTTAGTAAGATTGTATTACTATTATTCTTCTCATCCGTCCTATTACCTACCTCTTCCCACTTATGATTATAACCGTGTTGCTTGTATCTTTACAAATTATATTGTTTTATTTGTTTCCTAGTATGATTTGATTGCTTATGACTAACCTATGTAATATTTTGATTGCTTATTAGTAACCTGTGACTATCACTAAGTGTTGTATCTTTTGATTCTTGATGAATGTATTTTATCTTTTCTTATGTATACTGAGAGCATATGCACCAAAGACAAAGTCCTTGTGTGTCCAATCACACTTGGCCAATAAAGAATTCTATTCTATTCTATTCTATTCTGTTCTATTCTATTCTATTCTGTTCTGTTCTGTTCTGTTCTGTTCTGTTCTGTTCTACTCTGCTCTCTTTTATTCTATTCTATTCTCTATTCTATTCTATTCTGTTAATTGAATTCTATTTTGAATCCTTGCCCAAAATCTACACCAGCAAAGATTGGATTTTGCATTCATCCAGCACACTCCCACAATGTAATTCATTGGTTTTCCAAATAGTTTTTGTGTAACCTTTCAGGCCTCCAAAATTTTCACTGAGAAGTGTAAAGAATGCAGTTTTATTTATGTGTCCTGACCTCAACCCAACCTTAGAAAATTCTTGATAATTTGCGTCATCTTGGCCCTCTGTGTATCAACCACCCTAAAAAGGGAGGATTCAAGACTTTTTGCAGATTCAGGCTATTTGCAGGTATTATGCTCTAGTTATATATTCGCCCTTCCATTTTAAAAAAAATTTGATATTTTTGCCACTTAATTGATCAGAGAGCTCTTTGTGGAACTATACTGGTCTTGTGTGGTATCTTTTCTTTTTCTTCCTTTTTAGTATTGTAGTATTGTTCCAGCCCTAAATGTTCTCTCTTTCTACTTCTGACATTTTACTTGTACAAGAGAAAGGAATACTCAAGCAGTGATTTTTGACATAGAGTGCCGTACTGACACAGCCAGCATCCTTCTGTTTTTCAGGATTGAAATCATGACACCAGCATCATGTTTAACGTAATTCTTACTTAATAAAAAGAAAAGAGAAGAAAAAAAGATTAAGATGCTGATGTGAGAGATTTATTCAGGTTCATTTGCACTTAACAGATTGATTCCAGTTTCTGCATGTCAAGAGATCAAACACCACAGCGCTGCGATGGGTCATCAATTCTGTAGTGTTCATATTTACATGTCATGGGATTTACTACCGATGTGCACCCTTGAACATCTGCAATACCACCATATCTTTGAAGGGGAAAATAAGGGAGGCAGAGGAGGAAGAAGGAGAGGTTATGGTCAGTCAAAGTTTCCGATGTCATTTCTGTCTTTATTGCATCTAAATCATGTACGGACTATTTCTCCCATTATTGTAACCACAGCTACAACTCTCGGTTCTGCTATGAGAGGGTGCCTGTCCCAAAGGGGCGAACACATTCCACAGGTGCTGTGAGTTTAAGCAGACCCTCCCCAAATTGTGTACGAGCTCAATGTGGGGGAACGCCACCCAGTATCAAGTCAAAGGTGATATATGCCCTGGTCCTTTAAGCTGGGGCAAAAACCCTACACCGATTCTATGTTGCCATGGTTGAGTCAAAACTGCTTTCTCCCTATCCTTTAAGGGCCTCCAGGTACTTGGCCAGAACCCCCACAGCATCATCTATCTGAGTAGGGGTAGGTCTACAACTGGGTATCATCAGCATGTTGGTATTGCACCCAATACTGATGGATGACTTTCCCCAAAACATCATGTAGAGGTTGAAAAGGAGAGGTAGGAGTCTTGATCCCTGAGGTGTCCATGTTGTAGGGGACTTGATCTCTCCTTCTCCACCAATACCAACTGGAACTGGCCATGGTGGAAAGAGGAGAACTACTGAAAAACAATGTCTCACAGAAAAATGGTCCAGGAGGGAACCCTGTTTGATGGCATTGAAAGTCACTGAGACATCCAGAAAAGCCAGAATGGTTGCACCGCTCCATTTCAAGAACATCCAGAAGTGTCACTACTGTCATTTCAATGCTGTGTCCCACTCTGAAACCAGACTGAAAAGGGTCTGGGTCATTTGCTTCAATTTGGTCCCTTTGTACACCAACCACTCTTTCAACAATCTTCCTTTACAAGGGAAGATTGGGGGCTGGATGAAAATAGCCTGATGGGTCTAGGGATGGAATCTTAAGGAGGGACAAGAGTCCAGAACACTGGTCACCAATCTCACACCTACAAAGACCATGTCTAGTTCCTCAAGAGCAACTGGCCAAACTTTTCCTAGGTAACAAGGATCAGCCAGGATCTGCCCAGCTAGGAGCTGACTCTGAGGAAAGCTGAGCTCTGTCTGAGAGATGGAGTATTCCTTACACAGCCAGCCTCCAAAGCATCCCCCACTTCCTGTGTACCAAGGCGGGAGCAGATCCCCCAAAATAGGGCTGCTGGTCAGTGTTCTGTAAATGCAAAATAGGGTGGCGAAGTAATGACACTTTCCTGTCCATTTCTCTTTCACCAGAAGGTAAGTCCTAAGGTAGGTTCTTACGTGCCCTCTATGGCCTTTCTCTTTGTCTGCCTCCAGCCATGCTCTGGGCATCTCTAATGCAGAAGATTTATGTAGAAGGTTTGTCTTTGTTTCTTTGTTTCTTTCCTTCCTTCATTTCTTTCTTTCTTTCTTTCTTTCTTTCTTTCTTTCTTTCTTTCTTTCTTTCCTTCCTTCCTTCCTTCCTTCCTTCCTTCCTTCCCTCCCTCCCTCCCTCCGTCTGTCTGTCTTTCTTTGGTCTTTCTTTCTGTCTAATACATGATATCTCAATAAATGCTTGTGGCTTAAGAGAAAACATACAAATTAATATATCTGAAGGTGGCCTGGAACCTCTTCCTACCTGTGGCAGCAATGCAATCCATCTTTGCCGCACTCACAACTTAAACAATCAGCTGTGTTCCAAGTGGACCCAATGAGATGCTCTCTCTGATCATGGCTATCAAGACAAGTGCTTGGCACCACTGGTTTACCTAAGAAAAAAAGAATGGAAGAGCTGAAATTTCAACCTTAAACTGAACCCAAATTGCCATGCTGTATACAATTGGAGGCTAGTTATAGAAATCTAGTCTTGAGCAAATGTGACAAGTGTACAAATTCTTCACATTTGCTGAATATCATTATATTTTAAGGATTGTTTAGATTTGTAAGGATCCCTCATGGTCAAACAACTTCTGCATTAATACAGTCAGTGTTTCCTGACCCACATTAATGAAAACCTGGATTGTAAACATTAAGCCCACAATGTTTCTTCTGCCATTACTAAACCTTTGCAAGCAATGATTTGCTCAAATGTATGAAGAGTTTGATTACCATCTTTAATCTTAGCTTCAACGGGCCCTCTAAAGCATGCTCCTTGACATGTAGCCAGCATGAGAGAGAAGATGATCAGGCTGAAGAAGACTTTCTGAGAAAGGGAAAGAGAAAAGAAAAAATAAGCCATGAGAGATCCTACTAATTGTTTCAGCAACTGGCTGTTCAAAGTCTTTCTAATTTACTCTCTGATAATAGGATGAAGTTCATGAACTTTGGAACCAGCCCTCTGGGTTCAGTTTACAATCTTGTGCAAGTGTGTATTTCGATCCCTGTTGCACAAGAGGGTCACCCTGGAACATCTCCCTCCCCTCTTTGTGCTCGCTGCACACAATCCAGGCTACCCAAATATCTCAACCATTTGTCCATCCACCAAATAATCCTCAGCATGGAATATTTTTCTGTCCTTCCGCACTCCGGAGGCAAAACTCTCCATAGGCATCATTGGCATTGACCCCACCACCAGAGATATGCCTTACCCCCACATAGTTTCTGTTATGTATGTAGGTTTAAAGTCATTGGTTTAGTTTGAACTGTTCTTGTAAAATGTAAGAAATGATTGGTTTAAAAAGTGCGGGAAAACCCTGCACTCTGATTGGCTGGCAACTGCGGCTGCTGGCTATAAGTAGCAGCCGCAGCCCAGCCAAGGTCGGGTCCATTCTGAGCTGAAGTCATTAATAAACTCTTGAGCTGAAGCACTCCGCGTTGGACTCTTCATGCAAACTTAACAGTTTCCATACCTTCTTCCACTTGGGATGCTTTGTGGGAGGAAAGTGACTCTATTCCTGATCTGATGTGTCCTTCATACCAAATAGTGAATTTCTCCATTTGTGTATCTACCCTGAAAACTTTTAAATAGCTGGAAAATCAACTCTGGTTTCAGTCCTTGGCCAAAAATTAGACCAGCAACATCTGGATATTAAACTTATCTCACACACCCCAAATGTAAATCATTGGTTTTGCAAACAGTTCTTTTTGTCCTGTCTCTATTTTGGAGTTTTAAAGAAGCATCTGATGATGTCTGATCTTCAATTCTTTCTGTATTTCTGCCTTTTATTGTATCTGATTAACGTACAGAGGATTTCTCCCATTATGATGACCACAGCTATGACTCTTGGTTCTGCTGCAAGAGCGTGACTGTCCCAAAGGGGCCCCTTCATCCTCCAGCCCTTCTCTTCTCACACCCAAGTCAGTTAAAGCTCCTCTTGCAAATGAGAAACAAAGTGTTTTACTTACCATCTTGGCTTCGGGGAAGACCCAGGAAACTCTTGGCAGAGAGGAAGCACAAGGAGCAGCACTTCTCTCGGAGGTCGGCAAGGAATCTGCTCCTCCAATTTATACAAAGACCAAGACTGCCCCTTGTGCAATTTTTTTTAAAATGCTGAGCGAAAGTTTTGTCAGAATAGCCACTGCCAGAAGAAGAACTTTTGCTTTGTAAATAATCTGTGTTTATTTTGGAGATGTGATAAAGGGAAAGTATTTCATCAGCGTTAGAAAAACATGGCTAGAAAAAGACCAACTTATGGCGAGGTTGAGAGTCTCCTGCAGAATGTGGGAAGTTGAAACAGCCAGATGTGCAGCTTCCCCCCCACCTTCTCCCAAGATGAGCCCCGCCCGTTTTGAGGATTGCAGCCCATCAAGCAATTAGGTGTCCTACTCTTGGGAGTGGGACTGACTCTCATTACTTCCCAGGGACTCCCAAGCCAGAATTAGGTATTTTAGAGCTTTGGTAATGTCCTCTGAGTCCTGTCTTTATATGGTTTTCTCTGCATCCTTTTTGTCTGTCTATTCAAATCTTCAATAAGGCATTTGACAGAGTAGACTTGCTTTCCCTGCAGGCTCTTTCTCTCTTGGTTACAATCTCACGTGTTCTTGTCCTCTGTTAGTCCTGCCCACTTGGCCTTTGGCTGTGCCCGAGGGGACCTGCGTACTCTCCCATGGATTTCCTGAAGATTTTCTCTGCTTTCTGTTAAAGGTGCACAGAGTGATTTGGTCCACTTCTTGAGCTTTGCCGAGACAAAGTTTCCACTTTCCAGGAATTCCAATAGTCCAAGGTGGTTGATGGCCTAGAGGAGGAAGAGGCTTCCATAATTATCTGCTTCCTTCTTGTACAGTTCTTTGCCCCGGGCACAATTTTTGCTGCAAAGCACTTCCAAAGCATAAAACGTTTGATGCTTCTTAAGAAATGTGCATCCAATCTTCTTGTTTTAAGCAAAGAGAATCCTTGACTGAACCATGTGTGACTTTAGCTTTTATCTAGTCTCCAGTCCTATGACATTTTCTTTTGTTTCAAAAGTTTAAATAACCTGTTTGTTTGTTTGTTTGTCTTGTCTTGTCTTGTCTGGTTATGTTTCCTGCTTCTCTGCACAATGTGATTTACACTGTCCATTTTTTCTGGACAGCATCTTTCATATATGATTCTGTGTTTTGGATTACCTATCAGTGATGGTTTTCGAATTTTACTTCACACCCTTTGTGTATCCTATTGTTTACTTAAAGAAACCTGGATTGCAAATCAGAAACATTTAATGCATAATTGAGAGGGAAGAGACTTGCCTCCACATCACTTTCTGCCTCCTTTTCATGCCTTCTGGTGGCAGTCCTGCTTCAGTATTACTCTGTTGATATGTACTCCATTAAAAATGGTGTGTTTGTGCATTGTTTCAACTTCTACCCTCAGAATGACGCTATAGAGCACTGCAAACCAGAACAACTAGACATAAGGACAGTTTTTCCTGAATGCCATCACTCTGCTAAACAAATAATTCCCTCAACACTGTCCAACTACTTAGTAAGATTGTATTACTATTATTCTTCTCATCCGTCCTATTACCTACCTCTTCCCACTTATGATTATAACCGTGTTGCTTGTATCTTTACAAATTATATTGTTTTATTTGTTTCCTAGTATGATTTGATTGCTTATGACTAACCTACGTATGATTTGATTGCTTATTAGTAACCTATGACTATCACTAAGTGTTGTATCTTTTGATTCTTGATGAATGTATTTTATCTTTTCTTATGTATACTGAGAGCATATGCACCAAAGACAAAGTCCTTGTGTGTCCAATCATACTTGGCCAATAAAGAATTCTATTCTATTCTATTCTATTCTATTCTATTCTATTCTATTCTGTTCTCTTCTGTTCTGTTCTGTTCTGTTCTGTTCTGTTCTGTTCTGTTCTGCTCTATTCTATTCTATTCTATTCTATTCTCTATTCTATTCTATTCTGTTAATTGAATTCTATTTTGAGTCCTTGCCCAAAAATGACACCTGCAAAGATTGGATTTCGCATTCATCCAGCACAATCTCATAGTGTAATTTATTGGTTTTCCAAATAGATGTTTTTGTCCTAGAAAGTGTAACCAAAGCCATTTCAGGCCTCCAAAATTTTCACTGAGAAGTGTAAAGCATGCAGTTTTATTTATGTGTCCTGACCTCAACCCAACCTTAGAAAATTGTTGATAATTTGCATCATCTTGGCCCTCTGTGTATCAACCACCCTAAAAAGGGAGGATTCAAGATGTTTTGCAGATTCAGGCTATTTGCAGGTATTATGCTCTGGTTATATAGCCCTCCTTCCATTTTTAAAAAAATATTTGATATTTTTGCCATATATTTTAATTGGTCAGAGTGCTCTTTGTGCAACTATGCTGGTCTTGTGTGGTATCTTCCTTTTTGTTTCTTTTGTAGTGTTGTAGTATTGCTCGAGCCCTGAATGTTCTCTCTTTCTATTTCTGACATTTTGCTTTTATAAGAGAAAGGAATACTCAAGCAGTGATTTTTGACATAGAGTGTTGTACTGACACAGCCAGCATCCTTCTGTTTTGCGGGATTGACATCATGACACCAGCATCATGTTTAACGTAATTCTTACTTAAGGAAAAGAAGAGAGAAGAAAAAAGATAAAGATGCTGATGTGAGAGATTTATTCCGGTTCATTTGCACTTAAGAGATTGATTCCAGTTTTTCCATGTGAAGAGATCAAACACCACAGCGCTGCGATGGGTCATCAATTCTGTAGTGTTCATATTTACATGTCACGGGATTTAATACCGATGTGCACCCTTGAATATTTGCAATAACACTATATCTTTGAAGGGGAAAAAAGGGGAGGCAGAGGAGGAAGAAGAAGGAGAGGTTATGGTCAGTCAAAATTTCCGATGGCATTTCTGTATTTATTGCATCTAAATAATGTACAGACTATTTCTCCCATTATTGTAACCACAGCTACAACTCTCGGTTCTGCTATGAGAGGGTGCCTGTCCCAAAGGGGCCAACACATTCCACAGGTACTGTGAGTTTAAGCAGACCCTCCCCAAATTGTGTAAAAGCTCAATGTGGGGGAACGCCACCCAGGATCGAGTCAAAGGTGATATATGCCCTGGTCCTTTAAGCTGGGGCAAAAACCCTACACCGATTCTATGTTGCCATGGTTGAGTCAAAACTGCTTTCTCCCTATCCTTTAAGGGCCTCCAGGTACTTGGCCAGAACCCCCACAGCATCATCTATCTGAGTAGGGGTAGGTCTACAACTGGGTATCATCAGCATGTTGGTATTGCACCCAATACTGATGGATGACTTTCCCCAAAACATCATGTAGAGGTTGAAAAGGAGAGGTAGGAGTCTTGATCCCTGAGGTGTCCATGTTGTAGGGGACTTGATCTCTCCTTCTCCACCAATACCAACTGGAACTGGCCATGGTGGAAAGAGGAGAACTACTGAAAAACAATGTCTCACAGAAAAATGGTCCAGGAGGGAACCCTGTTTGATGGCATTGAAAGTCACTGAGACATCCAGAAAAGCCAGAATGGTTGCACCGCTCCATTTCAAGAACATCCAGAAGTGTCACTGCTGTCATTTCAATGCTGTGTCCCACTCTGAAACCAGACTGAAAAGGGTCTGGGTCATTTGCTTCAATTTGGTCCCTTTGTACACCAACCACTCTTTCAACAATCTTCCTTTACAAGGGAAGATTGGGGGCTGGATGAAAATAGCCTGTTGGGTCTAGGGATGGAATCTTAAGGAGGGACAAGAGTCCAGAACACTGGTCACCAATCTCACACCTACAAAGACCATGTCTAGTTCCTCAAGAGCAACTGGCCAAACTTTTCCTAGGGAACAAGGATCAGCCAGGATCTGCCCAGCTAGGAGCTGACTCTGAGGAAAGCTGATCTCTATCTGAGAGATGGAATATTCCTTACACAGCCACCCTCCAAAACATCCCCCACTTCCTGTGTACCAAGGAGGGACCAGATCCCCCAAAATAGGGCTGCTGGTCAGTTATCTGTAAATGCAAAAATGGGTGGAGAAGTAATTACACTTTCCTGTCCATTTCTCTTTCACCAGAAGGTAAATCCTAAGGTAGGTTCTTACTTGCCCTCTATGGCTTTGCTTTTTGTGTGCCTCAGCCGTGCTCTGGGCATCTTTAATGCAGAAGATTTATGTAGAAGGTTTGTCTTTCTTTCCTTCCTTCCTTCCTTCCTTCCTTCCTTCCTTCTCTCTGTCTGTATGTCTTTCTGTCTGTCTGTCTTTCTTTGGTCTTTCTTTCTTTCTAATACATGATATCTCAATAAATGCTTGTGGCTTAACTTAAGAGAAAACATGCAAATTAATATATCTGAAGGTGGCCTGGAGCCTCTTCCTACCTGTGGCAGCAATGCAATCCATATTTGCTGCACCAACATCTTAAGCAATGAGCTGTGTTCCAAGTGGACCCAATGAGATGCTCTCTCTGATCATTTCTATCAAGACAAGTGTGTGGCACCACTGGTTTACCTAAGAAAAAAAGAATGGAAGAGCTGAAATTTCAACCTTAAACTGAACCCAAATTGCCATGCTGTATACAGTTGGAGGCTAGTTATAGAAATCTAGTCTTGAGCAAATGTGACAAGTATACAAATTCTTCACATTTCCCGAATATCATTATATTTTAATGATTGTTTAGATCTGTAAGGATCCCTGATGATCAAACAACTGTTGCATTAATACAGTCGATGTTACTTGGCCCACCTTAATGAAAACCTGGATTGTAAAAATTAAGCCCACAACATTTCTCCTGGCATTACTAAACCTTTGCAAGCAGTACAGAGATGATAAGCTCAAATGTATGAAGAGTTTGATTACCATCTTTAATCTTAGCTTCAAGGGGCACCGTTAAGCACGCTCCTTGACATGTAGCCAGTATGAGAGAGAAGATGATCAGGCTGAAGAAGACTTTCTGAGAAAGGAAAAGAAAAAAGAAAAAATAAGCCATGAGAGATCCTACTAATTGTTTCAGCAACTGGCTGTTCAAAGTCTTTCTAATTTACTCTCTGATAATAGGATGAAGTTCAAGAACTTTGGAACCAGCCCACTGGGTTCAGTTTACAATCTTGTGCAAGTGTGTATTTCGATCCCTGTTGCACAAGAGGGTCACCCTGGAACATCTCCCTCCCCTCTTTGTGCTCACTGCACACAATCCAGGCTACCCAAATATCTCAACCATTTGTCCATCCACCAAATAATCCTCAGCATGGAATATTTTTCTGTCCTTCCGCACTCCGGAGGCAAAACTCTCCATAGGCATCATTGGCATTGACCCCACCACCAGAGATATGCCTTACCCCCACATAGTTTCTGTTATGTATGTAGGTTTAAAGTCATTGGTTTAGTTTGAACTGTTCTTGTAAAATGTAAGAAATGATTGGTTTAAAAAGTGCGGGAAAACCCTGCACTCTGATTGGCTGGCAACTGCGGCTGCTGGCTATAAGTAGCAGCCGCAGCCCAGCCAAGGTCGGGTCCGTTCTGAGCTGAAGTCACTAATAAACTCTTGAGCTGAAGCACTCCGCGTTGGACTCTTCATGCAAACTTAACAGTTTCCATACCTTCTTCCACTTGGGATGCTTTGTGGGAGGAAAGTGACTCTATTCCTGATCTGATGTGTCCTTCATACCAAATAGTGAATTTCTCCATTTGTGTATCTACCCTTAAAACTTTTAAATAGCTAGAAAATAAACTCTGGTTTCAGTCCTTGGCCAAAAATTAGACCAGCAACATCTGGATATTAAACTTATCTCATACACCCCAAAATGTAATTCATTGGTTTTGCAAGCAGTTCTTTTTGTCCTATCTCTATTTTGGAGTTTTAAAGAAGCATCTGATGACGTCTGATCTTCAATTCTTTCTGTATTTCTGCCTTTTATTGTATCTGATTAACGTACAGAGGATTTCTCCCATTATGATGACCACAGCTATGACTCTTGGTTCTGCTGCAAGAGCGTGACTGTCCCAAAGGGGACAGCCCTTCAGCCCTCCAGCCCTTCTCTTCTCACATCCAAGTCAGTTAAAGCTCCTCTTGCAAATGAGAAACAAAGCGTTTTACTTACCATCTTGGCTTCGGGGAAGACCCAGGAAACTCTTGGAGGGAGGAAGCACAAGGAGCAGCACTTCTCTCGGAGGTCGGCAAGGAATCTGCTCCTCCAATTTATACAAAGACCAAGACTGCCCCTTGTGCAATTTTTTTTAAATGCTGAGCTAAAGTTTTGTCAGAATAGCCACTGCCAGGAGAAGAACATTTGCTTTGTAAATAATCTGTGTTTGTTTTGGAGATGTTGTTAGGTTTGCATGAAGAGTCAGATGCGAAGAGCTTCAGTGAAGAGTTTATTAGTGATTACAGCTCATAACAGACCCGATTTGGCTGGGCTGCGGCTGCTACTTATAGCCAGCAGCCGTAGTTGCCAGCCAGTCAGAGTGCAGGGTTTTCCCGCACTTTTTAAACCAATCTTATTTGACATTTTACAAGAACAATTCAAACTAAACCAATGACATTCAAACCTGCATACATAACACCCCTCCCCACTAGGTTCAGTCCATACCAAACCCCAACCTATCTAATGTATTCTTTTAAATAGGTGGGGCTCTTACGTGTACGTTGAGACCTTCGTGGTTCAGAAGTTTTAACGTTCTCACCCAGTGAGAGAGGAAATGTGTCTGTTGACATTTCCCTACTCGGGCTTCCAGTGAAAGGAGACCCTGTTTGATTGTTACAATCTGGGCTCTCCTCCCAACCCATCTGCAAACCAATGTCAGCACCCAAGTCAGGTAGTGATGTGCAATCTTCCACTTATAAGGATGGATTTTGGCATTGTGACAGGTTTTGGGATGGTTCCTGTCGTAATGGCTCGTTACACATGGGGTTGATTCTTGCTTGCTGATTATCCTCATGCTCCTCCCCTTCCCCCCTAGAAAAGGCGATGTTCCCAAGGTAATCTGGATCTTAACTGATCAATGTGCCTGCTCCAGAGGACACCATCCTCTGTTTGTACCCTGTAAGAACGAGGGCCTGTGATTTGAGTTATTTCAGCAGAAATCCATGAAGGTTCACCCATAAGGTTCTTAGCATAAACAGAATCACCCACACTGAACGTGCGAACTTTGCTAGTGGAATCAAGTGGTGCTGGTGCGTAAGTGGGATGAAGGCGGTCAAGGGGAGACCTAAGTTTCCTACCCATCAACAACTCTGCTGGGGATAAGTTAGTTGATGGGTTAGGAGTGATGTGCTGAACACTAAGAAGTTTTTCAACTTTCTCAGTGATGTTCCCAGGACCCAATTGCTGAAGCTTTTCCTTGGTAAAACATACCATGCGTTCAGCCCGGCTGTTAGCTGAAGGGTGCCCAGGGGCAGTCAGGGCATGTCTGATACCCTGTTGTGCTAGATAGGATTCAAAAGGTTGGATGTAAATTGAGGGCCATTGTCAGAAACAAGCACATCAGGTAACCTGTGAGTTACAAAAAGCTTTTTAAGCTGTTTGATGTCAGCTTCAGTTGTGGTGGATGCCATAGGGATAACCTCTAGCCATTTGGAATATGCATCAACTATAATAAGGAAAGTGTGCCCTCTGGTAGGGCCAGCAAAATCAATGTGAATCCTGGACCATGGGCCCCTAGGACATTCCCATTCCTGTGTGGGGGCGAGAGGTGGGGCAGACCTGACTACCTGACAGTTGGGACAAGATGCAACCCAGTTTTCAACCATTTTGTCAATACCTGGCCACCATACATAACTCCTGGCCAATCCCTTCATCCTTACAATACCTGGATGACCCTTATGTAACATTTCCAAAACCTCTCTTTGCAGTTTTGCAGGAATAACCACCCTGTTACCCCACAAAATACATCCTCTTAATACAGATAATTCAGTTTGCCTGGATTTAAAAGGTTGGGCAATGTGAGGTAGATCTTGAAAAGGCCAACCTTTCTTAATCCAGTCTATAACAGGAGCCAATAAAGTGTCTTTGGCAGTCTCTCTGGCAATTTCAGCAGTGTGTACTGGAAGCTTGGCAACAGTTTCTAGGAAAAAGGTGTGTGTTTCAGGTTCAAAGTCCTCCTTGTGGCAAGGAAGTGGGCAACGACTCAGTGCATCAGCATGTCCAATGTCCTTGCCAGGCTTGTGGATGAGCTTGTATGAATAAGCAGCAAGAAATTCAGTCCACCTCAGCATTCTTGGTGACAGGATAGTGGGTGTAGGTTTGTCTCCTGCCACAATGCCTAACAAAGGTTTATGATCTCTGACAATGGTAAATGTTCTCCCATATAGATACTCATGGAATTTCTTGACAGCTGCAACAATTGCCAATGCTTCCTTGTCCAATTGGCTGCAATTCCTCTCCGCTTTGGTCAAAGTGCAAGAGTAAAATGCAATAGGGGCTTCCCTCCTGCTGGGAAGCCTGTGGCTCAAACCCCGCCCCACTCCAAAAGGGGATGCATCACAAGTCAGTACAACAGGCAAATTCTCAGAGAACTCTATCAGTACAGCATCAGACGTGATTAGTCTTTTAATATTGTTGAATGCTGATTGTTCCTTCCTGCCCCAGACCCAAGCAGATTTTTTGTCCAATAATCTGTGTAATGGTTCTGCAATGGTTGCCTTCTGAGGTAGGAACATGTGATAAAAGTTAATAAGTCCAAGGAAGGCTTGCAAATCTGTTTTGCATTTTGGTCTAGAGGCTTCTTTGATTGCTTGAACCTTGGCATCTGTAGGGTGGATGCCATGCTTATCAATCATATAGCCCAAGAATTCAACCTTGTCAGTTCTAAGAGTGCATTTTTCTTCCTTGACTTTTAACCCTGCTTTCTTGAATCTGGTAAGGACGTCTCTGAGTCTCTCTTGTAATTGAGTGTCATTTTCAGCAGAGATTAACACATCATCAAAGTAAGGCACTACCCCTGGCAGTCCTTGGAGCATCCTTTCCATAAGGCTTTGGAAGATGCCTGGTGCCACGCTTACTCCAAACTGTAACCTTTTACATTTGAAGGCACCTCTATGAGTCACAATGGTTTGGGCCTCTGCAGTGGCATCATCAACTGTTAGTTGTTGATATGCCTGGGCCAGATCCAATTTGGCAAAGACTGTACCCCTGCCAAGTGAATGTAACAGATGATGCACCACTGGAACTGGATATGCGCTCTGCTGCAGCGCATGATTCAGTGTCCCCTTATAGTCCCCACAGATTCTTACTGACCCATCAGTCTTGACTGGTGTGACTATGGGTGTCTCCCATCTGGAGTGGTCAGTGGGCTCTAAAACCCCTTGAGCTATTAATTTGTCTAATTGTGCATCAATTTTTCCTTTAAAGCAAATGGAACCCTCCTGGGCTTTAAACGAATTTGGGGCACCTTTGGATCTAGGTTGAAAGTGATAGGGGTCTCCATATACTTGCCCAATCCTTTGCTGAAGACCTCTGGAAACTCAGACTTCAAGGCCTCCTCCCATTCAGAGTTGCTCACGTGATTGATGCCAGTCACCTCGATGCCTAGTGGCTTGAACCACTCAAGTCCCAGCAAGCTTGGGCGATCCTTGTCCACGATGGTCAGGGGCAAACATTTGGTGTGGCCTTAAAACTTCGCGTTGAATTCTCTTGTTCCAACTACTGGAATCTTGTTCCCTTGGTAGTCTTTAAGAGTCAGTGCTTGCTTCTGGAAATGTTTCTTCTGAATGTTGGGAAGTAGCCTGTGAATAGTGTCCCATGACACCATAGATAAATAGGAGCCTGAGTCCACTTCCATTTGGCAAGGCCTTCCTTCAACGAATACCTTCACATGTACTTTTCTGCTTCTCAAGGGTGAAGAATGACCAATGGTGATTGTTTGATGAGTTTCATTCTTTCCATTTGCTTCTGAGTTGCGCCCCATTTTCTCACTGAAATTGTTGGGCTTGAATTCTTTCTCAGGAAATTTCTTCCTACTAGGTGGAGTTCTGGATGATTTGCAGACTCTTGCTAGGTGACCTCTTTTCTCACAACGTAGGCAGATGGTGTCTAAAAACTTGATTCACTGCAGGGGTGCCCCCCCCAGCCTCTGCAATAAAATTCTTGCCTCTTTTTTCCAAGGTCTTTCCTTTTCTTCTCCATTCTGAGTCTATAAATTCCTTCCTCCACCTCACTACAGTCTGAATCAGAGTCTATTTGCTCGCAATGGGTTGTTGTGGACTTTTCCACATCAGAATGGCTTGAGGCCTTGTTAATTTTCTTCATGGCTGCTGCTGAGGACTTGGTTGCTTCCACTGAAACAGCTTCCTCTATGGCCTCCTTAAACGTGATCTTAGGTTTCATTAGTAATTTGCTCTGTAAGACCTTATCTTTAAGGCCTAGAACAAAACGATCACTCATGGCCTCTTCTAAGTTGGTAAAGTCACAAGCACCCCCAATGTCCCTTAAACTTGCCATGAAGTCATTAACATTTTCGCTTTCCCCTTGATCCCGACGATAAAACTCGTGTCTCTTAATGAGGCACGATACTTGTGGGGCGTAATGGGCTCTTAAAAGCTTTTCTAAATCAGGCCATTCCATTACCTTCAAGTCTGCAGCTCCCGCCAATGCCTTCACCATCTTGAAGACTGCCGGACCGAAGTGCATGAGAAATACCACCCTCTTCCGCTTCTCGGAGATATCGGCGAGGTCGTTTCCTTCCAAATACATTTGGAAGCAATCCGCATACGATTCCCAGTCTTCTGCCGCCGGATCGAATGGGTCTGGGGGGGTGTTCAGCGCAGCCATCTCACTCTTCTGCTTGTCTTCCGCGTCATCTCTTCTTCAGGGGAATCCCACCTTCGTTGCCAGTGTTATGTTTGCATGAAGAGTCAGACGCGAAGAGCTTCAATGAAGAGTTTATTAAGTGACTACAGCTCAAATGGACCCGACTTGGCTGGGCTACGGCTGCCGCAGTTGCCAGCCAATCAGAGTGCAGGGTTTTCCTGCACTATTTAAACCAATCCTATTTGACATTTTACAAGAACAATTCAAACTAAGCCAATAACATTCAAACCTACATACATAACAGTTTTCTCTGCATCCTTTTTGTCTGTCTATTCAAATCTTCAATAAGGCATTTGACAGTGTAGACTTGCTTTCCCTGCAGGCTCTTTCTCTCTTGGTTACAATCTCACGTGTTCTTGTCCTCTGTTAGTCCTGCCCACTTGGCCTTTGGCTGTGCCCGAGGGGACCTGCGTACTCTCCCATGGATTTCCTGAAGATTTTCTCTTCTTTCTGTTAAAGGTGCACAGAGTGATTTGGTCCACTTCTTGAGCTTTGCCGAGACAAAGTTTCTGCTTTCCAGGAATTCCAATACTCTAAGGCGGTTGATGGCCTAGAGGAGTAAGAGGCTTCCGTAATTATCTGCTTCCTTCTTGTACAGTTCTTTGCACTGGCCACAAATGTTGCTGCAAACCACTTCCAAAGCATAAAACGTTTGATGCTTCTTAAGAAATGTGCATCCAATCTTCTTGTTTTAAGCAAAGAGAATCCTTGACTGAACCATGTGTGACTTTAGGTTTTAGCTAGTCTCTAGTCCTATGCCATGTTCTTTTTTCTTTTTTAACAATATTTTTTATTATTTTTAAACAAAAATACAAACATAGTATATAATGTGCCGGTAGATTGTGTCTCATCTTCTCCATCCTCATTAAATACAAAATATTCCATATTTGCAGATTAATTTTTCTTACTACATTTCATATCATCATTCCACAACCATTCCCAGCCAACAAATATACAGTATAAACAGACCATTGTTACATTAATACAAGCAGACAAAAACATAAGAATTCTTCTTTTGAGAACAGTGTGTGTCTGGATCTTCCCTTTTCCATACAGATATAATTTCAATTCATTTATCCATTTCTTGTATTCTATCCCATTTATCATAACAATTTATACTATTTTCCTTTATTCTCCCCCCATATTTTTCATTCAATTATTAATACACTTTTATCTATCACATTTACAATCTTGTGTTTCTTATAGCATATATTTTACCCTATAATTATTGCTTCAGAGGATAATACCCCATCTTTTTTAACTAATTATTATTTAACTATTATTATAATTATTTCATTATTATTTAATTATTATTTCTTCTTTAACACCATTATTTCTATTACACCTCTAGTTAATAAAATCTCTATTATCAATCAATTTCTGCTTGGTACATTTATTTTTATTTATTACACTTTTTAACAATATAAAATAAAAAGGTTATAGATGTATATAGCAATTGTAGCCAAAGAAAGTTATTCCCATTCCAATTCAGTTCAACCATTAATTACCATATCTATCTTGTTCATTCATTCCCATTTAAAATATTTTCATTTTATTACCATTAAGAAAGAAAAAGGAATACACATCATATTAATCCTCTAAAACTTCTAACTTCTATCTATTTCTAATATAATCATATATCTCATGTACCCTTGCAGATTCCTTTAATTTAATTAGTTTATTTAACCATTATCTCGATACCCAAAAAGGTGAATAAATTCTTTGAACCTAGTATACTTCTCTTGTTTCTGTATATCTTGTTTCCATTTAAAGCTTCCTCTTTTTTTCCTGCCCCCCCCCTTTCCTCTCTTCCCTCGCTGTTCGCTTTTCTAATTAATTCTCCCTTCTGAAATCCTGTCTTTTGGTTTTTTCTTGTGATATTATAATTATACTTTTTTAAATTATTGCTTCAAATCTTAAATTGTTAACTCTCTTCCCTCTTTTCCCTTTTTCCCCCTTTCACTTTTTAACCATTATTTGATCCTTTAAAATGGCTTCCTCTTCTTTGTTCCGCCCTTCTTCTTCCACCGATATTTCCTGTTGTTGCATATATTTCAAAACCTCCATTTTTATCAATTGCGGTTCTTCTTTGAGTTGTTTAAATAACATTCTTGATTCTTCCATGGGTAGTGACATTTTTAAGAGAGATTTTCCTCCTTTCCTTTTAGAAACAATCCCCAATTAACTATAGTCCGCTTAATATCCTCTGTTCAAAAAACCAAAAGTCCTTCAAGTAATCAAAGTTATTTCTTACTTCTTTAGCACACTTTCACTTTTCAGGGGTTTAGGCTTGCAACAAAGTTCCAGTTGAGATATGTTTTAGAATGTATCTTTTCCCAATGTTACAAATCCACACTCAGTTCTTTTAAGTCCGGGTGATATCCTCAGTCTCCAGACCTCACGCTCCTTTCACTTTTTCCCCTCTTCCTCTATTGCTTCCTTTCTCTTCCTTTATAGAAAAGAGATCTTAAAGTCTCTCAAAAGGTCTTTATCACTTGGCACTTTATTTTCAGCTATAGAAAAAAGCCTATTAGTGCCCAAGTGTACTTATATCCATTTCTTGTGCTTTTCATTTCCCAATATTGCTTGTTATTCAAAGCCATTAACATCAGAGAAGAAGAGAAAAAAAAAAGCGACAAACTGGTTTTTCACTTTCTCACGCTGCTTTTAGTATCTTTCTTTTTTTAAGAATCGTTACTGTTTCCCACTGTTCGAATTCGGGTACCTTAAGTGGATGTTTCCATGTCAAGCCCAGTCCACCGCACTTTCTCTTAACAACTTCCTCTTGCACAAACTTGTCCGCTTGAGATCTTCTTTGAGGTGGCCATTTCTGGCCACCACTGCGCTGCCTTCAGGAAAGGGAAAGTCCAGCTGGGAAGGAGAGATGCGGCTCTCCTCTGCCCAGCCGACAGTTTCCCCGTCTTCACCACCTCTACGGGGTGGTTTTAACCCCAGAGCCAGGCGGCTCGGGGTCTCTGGCAGCGAGCACGGAGCGAAACCATGCACAATCACGGATTTCGTGTCCATCGCTGAAGAGACTCAAACCGGATATCCCTAGTCCTATGACATTTTCTTTTGTTTCAAAAGTTTAAATAACTTGTTTGTTTGTTATTTTGTTTGTCTTGTCTGGTTATGTTTCCTGCTTCTCTGCACAATGTGATTTACACTGTCCATTTTTTCTGGGCAGCATCTTTCATATATGATTCTGTGTTTTGAGTTACCTATCAATGATGGTTTTCAAATTTTGCTTCATACCCTTCATGTATCCGATTATTTACTTAAAGAAACCTAGATTGGAAATAAGAAACATTTACTGCATAATTGAGAGGGAAGAGACTTACCTCCACATCGCTTTCTGCCTCCTTTTCATGCCTTCTGGTGGCAGTCCTGCCTCAGTATTACTCAGTTGATATGTACTCCATTAAAAATGGTGTGTTTGTGCATTGTTTCAACTTCTACCCTCAAGCACTGCAAACCAGAACAACTAGACATAAGGCCAGTTTTTCCTGAATGCCATCACTCTGCTAAACAAATAATTCCCTCAACACTGTCCAACTACTTAGTAAGACTGTATTACTATTATTCTTCTCATCCTTCCTATTACCTATCTCTTCCCACTTATGATTATAACCGTGTTGCTTGTATCTTTACAAATTATATTGTTTTATTTGTGTTCTAGTATGATTTGATTGCTTATTAGTAACCTATGTATGATTTGATTGTTTATTAGTAACCTATGACTATCACTAAGTTTTCTTTATTTTGATTCTTGATGAATGTATTTTATTTTTTCTTATGTATACTGAGGGCATTTGCACCAAAGACAAATTCCTTGTGTGTCCAATCATACTTGGCTAATAAAGAATTCTATTCTATTCTATTCTATTCTATTCTATTCTAGTCTAGTCTAGTCTAGTCTAGTCTAGTCTAGTCTGTTCTGTTAATTGTATTCTATTTTGAGTCCTTGCCCAAAAACTACACCAGCAAAGATTGGATTTCACGTTCATCCAGCACACTCCCACAATGTAATTCATTGGTTTTCCAAATAGTTTTTTTTCCTACAAAGTGTAACCAAAGCCATTTCAGGCCTCCAAAATTTTCACTGAGAAGTGTAAAGAATGCCATTTTATTTCTCTGCCCTGACCTCAACCCAACCTTAGAAAATTCTTGATAATTTGCATCATCTTGGCCCTCTGTGTATCAACCTCCCGTGGACAGGGCACGGAATCTGGGGGTCCTCCTGGATTCACGGCTGAAATTGGAGGAGCAGGTGAGGTCGTGGCCGGGGGGGCTTTGCCCAGATCCGGCTGGTTCGCCAGCTGCGCCCATATCTGGACGGAGATGCCCTGCGCACGATCACTCAGGTGCTCATCATTTCCCGACTCGACTACTGTAACGCTCTCTATTTAGGACTGCCCTTGCATACCACTCGGAGGCTTCAACTGGTGCAGAATGCAGCTGCGCGGGTAGTGATGGGAGCTTCCCAATACTCCCATATTACACCACTCCTGCATGGCCTGCATTGGCTTCCGGTTGCCCTCTGGGTGAGATACAAGGTTCTGGTGTTAATATTCAAAGTCCTACATGGCATGGGTCCAGGATATTTACGAGAAAGACTCCTCCCAGCATCAAATACCAACCGCCCTGTACGGGTGCACAGATGAGGTCTCCTTGGGGTGCTATCTGCGACTCAATGTCACTTGGCGGTGACCCAGGGGAGGGCCTATTCTGTGGCAGCTCCCACTTTATGGAACCTTCTTCTGCCGGAGCTCCGGCTGGTTCCCGATCTCTGCACCTTCCACCATGATTTAAAGACCTGGCTATTTTTACAGTCCGGGCTCTGCTGACCCTCTGGGGGTTTGATTGTTTTAACTTTGGGGTTTTTAATTCTAATTTGGCTTGTAATTGCTTAATAAGTTTTTCAGGTAACTTATTTATTGTTGCATTTTTAGCTGTGAGCCGCCCCGAGTCCTTTTGGAGAGGGGGCGACATACAAGTCAAATAAATAAATAAATAAATAAAATAAACCACCCTAAAAAGGGAGGATTCAAGACTTTTTGCAGATTCAGGCTATTTGCAGGTATTATGCTCTAGTTATATACCCCTCCCTCCATTTTTTAAAAAAATATTTGATATTTTTGCCACTTAATTGATCAGAGAACTCTTTGTGGAATTATACTGGTCTTGTGTGGTATCTTTTCTTTTTCTTTTTCTTCCTTTTGTAGTGTTGTAGTATTGTTCGAGCCCTAAATGTTCTCTCTTTCTACTTCTGACATTTTACTTGTACAAGAGAAAGGAATACTCAAGCAGTGATTTTTGACATAGAGTGTTGTACTGACACAGCCAGCATCCTTCTGTTTTGCGGGATTGACATCATGACACCAGCATCATGTTTAACATAATTCTTACTTAATAAAAAGAAAAGTGAAGGAAAAAAGATTAAGATGCCGATGTGAGAGATTTATTCAGGTTCATTTCCACTTAAGAGATTTATTCTAGTTTGCCCATGTGAAGAGATCAAACACGACAGCGCTGCGATGGGTCATCAATTTTGTAGTGTTCATATTCACATGTCATGGGATTTACTACCGATGTGCACCCTTCAACACCTGAAATACCACCATATCTATGAAGGGGGAAAAAAGGGAGGTGGAGGAGGAAGAAGAAGGAGAGGTTATGGTCAGTCAAAGTTTCTGATGGCATTTCTGTCTTTATTGCATCTAAATAATGTACAGAGTATTTCTCCCATTATTGTAACCACAGCTACAACTCTCGGTTCTGCTATGAGAGTGTGACTGTCCCAAAGTGCCAACAAATTCCACAAGCCATTCTGGTGAAAAATGAGCAGAAACCTCCCATACTACCAGCTGCCACCAGCTCCTTCAGCAGGAGCTGTGAGTTTAAGCAGACCCTCCCCACATTGTGTGCCAGTTCAATCTGGAGGAGCACCACCCAGTATTGAGTCAAAGGTGATATATGCCCTGATCCTTTGGGCTGGGGCAAAAACCCTACACCCATTCTATGTTGCCATGGTTGAGTCAAAACTGCTTCCTCCCCATTCTTTAAGGGCATCCAGTACTTGGCCAGAACCACCACAGCATCTTCTATCTGAGTAGGGGTAGGTCTATAACTGGGTATCATCAGCATGTTGGTATTGCACCAAACAGTGATGGGATGACTTCCCCCAAAACATCACGTAGAAGTTGAAAAGGAGAGGTGGGAGTCTTGGTCCCTGAGGTGTCCACATTGCAGAGGACTTGATCTCACCTTCTCCACCAATACCAACTCGAACTGGCCATGGTGGAAAGAGGAGAACTACTGAAAAACAATGTCTTCCAGAAAGCTGGTCCAGAAGGGTACCTTGGTTGATAGCATTGAAAATCACTGACATGTCCAGGAAAGCCAGAATGGTTGCACCACTCCATTTCAAGCTCTCCAAAGAACATCCAGAAGTGTCACTGCTGTCATTTCAATGCTGTGTCCCACTCTGAAACCAGATTGAAATGGGTCTGGGTAATCTGCTTCAATTTGGTCCCTTTATAGCCCAACCACTCTCTCAACAATCTTCCTTCAAAACGGAAGATTGGGGGCTGGATGAAAATGGCTTGTTGGGTCTAAGGATGGCATCTTAAGGAGAGACAAGAATCCAGGACACTGGTCACCAATCTCACACCTACAAAGACCATGTCTAGTTCCTCAAGAGCAACTGGCCAAACTTTTCCTAAGGAACAAGGATCATCCAAGATCTGCCCAGCTAGGAGCCAACTCTGAGGAAAGTCGAGCTCTATTTGAGAGATGGAATATTCCTTACACAGCCACCCTCCAAAGCATCCCCCACTTCCTGTGTACCAAGGAGGGACCGGATCCCCCAAAATAGGGCTGCTGGTCAGTGACCTGTAAATGCAGAAAAGGATGGAGAAGTAATTACACTTTCCTGTCCGTTTCTCTTTCACCAGAAGGTAAGTCCTAAGGTAGGTTCTTTATTTAATTAAATTAAACAAGTGAATTATTCAATTAATATATCTGAAGGTGGCCTGGAGCCTCTTCCCACCTGTGGCAGCAATGCATTCCATATTTACTGCAGCTGCATCTTAAACAATCAGCTGTGTTCCAAGTGGACCCAAAGAGATGCTCTCTCTGATCATTTCTATCAAGACAAGTGTGTGGCACCACCGGTTTACCTAAGAAAGAAAGAATGGAAGACTTGAAAGTTGAACCTTCAACTGAACCCAAATTGCCATGCTGCATTGAGAAACCTGCTAGAGTTGGAGGCTACTTACAGAAATCTACTCTTGGACAAATGTGACAAGTGTAAAAATTCTCCACATTTGCCGAATATCATTATATTTTAATGATTGTTTGGATCTGTAAAGATCCCTGATGATCAAACAACTTTTGCATTAATATGGTCAATGTTACCTGGCCCACCTTAATGAAAACCTGGATTGTAAATATTAAGCCCACACCTTTCTCCTGGCATTACTAAACCTTTGCAAGCAGTAGAGAGATGATATGCTCAAATGTATAAAGAGTTTGATTACCATCTTTAATCTCAGCTTCAAAGCCCCAGGTAAAGCACGCTCCTTGACATGTAGCCAGTATGAGAGAGAAAATGATCAGGCTGAAGAAGACTTTCTGAGAAAGGGAAAGAGAAAAGAAAAAATAAGCCATGAGAGATCCTACTAATTGTTTCAGCAACTGGCTGTTCAAAGTCTTTCTAATTTCCCCTCCGATAATAGGTTGAAGTTCATGAACTTTGGAACCAGCCCTCTGGGTTAATTTTACAATGTTCTGCAAGTGTGCATTTTGATCCCTGTTGCACAAGAGGGTCACCCTGGAACATCTCCCTCCCCTCTTTGTGCCAGCTGCACAGAATCCAGGCTACCTGAATATCTCAACCATTTGTCCATCCACCAAATAATCCTCAGCATGGAATATTTTTCTGTCCTTCCCCACTCTGGAGGCAAAACGCTCCATTGGCATCATTGGCATCATTGGCATTGACCCCACCACCAGAGATATGCCTTACCCCCACATAGTTTCCATACCTTCTTCCACTTGGGATTCTTTGTGGGAGGAAAGTGACTCTCTATTCCTGATTTGATGTGTCCTTCATACCAAATAGCGAGTTTTCTCATTTGTGTATCTACCCTTAAAACTTTTAAATAGCTAGAAAATAAACTCTGGTTTCAGTCCTTGGCCAAAAATTAGACCAGCAAGATGTGGATATTAAACTTATCTCATACACCCCAAAATGTAATTCATTGGTTTTGCAAGCAGTTCTTTTTGTCCTATCTCTATTTTGGAGTTTAAAAGAAGCATCTGATGACGTCTGATCTTCAATTCTTTCTGTATTTCTGCCTTTTATTGTATCTGATTAACGTACAGAGGATTTCTCCCATTATGATGACCACAGCTATGACTCTTGGTTCTGCTGCAAGAGCATGACTGTCCCAAAGGGGCCCCTTTATTCTCCAGCCTTCTCTTCTCACACCCAAGTCAGTTAAAGCTCCTCTTGCAAATGAGAAACAAAGCGTTTTACTTACCATCTTGGCTTCGGGGAAGACCCAGGAATCTCTTGGCAGGGAGGAAGCACAAGGAGCAGCACTTCTCTCGGAGGTCGGCAAGGAATCTGCTCCTCCAATTTATACAAAAACCAAGAATCCCCTTGTGCAATTTAAAAAAAAAATGCTGAGTAAAAGTTTTGTCAAAATAGCCACTGCCAGAAGAAGAACATTTGCTTTGTAAATAATCTGTGTGTTTGTTTTGGAGATGTGATTTCATCAGCGTTAGAAAAACATGGCTAGAAAAAGACCAACTTATGGCGAGGTTGAAAGTCTCCTGCAGAATGTGGGAAGTTGAAACAGCCAGATGTGCAGCTTCCCCCCCACCTTCTCCCAAGATGAGCCCCACCCGTTTTGAGGATTGCAGCCCATCCAGCAATTAGGTGTCCTACTCTTGGGAGTGGGACTGACTCTCATTACTTCCCAGGGACTCCCAAGCCAGAATTAGGTATTTTAGAGCTTTGGTAATGTCCTCTGAGTCCTGTCTTTATATGGTTTTTGTTATGTTTGCATGAAGAGTCAGACGCGAAGAGCTTCAGTGAAGAGTTTATTAAGTGACTACAGCTCGAATGGACCCGACTTGGCTGGGCTACAGCTGCTTCTTATAGCCAGCAGCCATAGTTGCCAGCCAATCAGAGTGCAGGGTTTTCCCGCACTATTTAAACCAATCCTATTTGACATTTTATAAGAACAATTCAAACTAAACCAATAACATTCAAACCTACATACATAACACCCCTCCCCACTAGGTTCGGTCTATACCAAACCCCAACCTAACTAATGTATTCTTTTAAATAGGTGGGGCTCTTGCATGTACGTTGAGACCTTCGTGGTTCAGAAGTTTTAACATTCTCACCCAGTGAGAGAGGAAATGTGTCTGCTGACATTTCCCCACTGGGACTTCCTGTGAAAGAAGACCCTGTTTGATTGTTAGAATCTGGTCTCTCCTCCCAACCCATCTCCAGCCCAATGTCAGCACCCAAGTCAGGTAGTGATGTACAATCTTCCACTTCTAAGGATGGATTTTGGCATTGTGACAGGTTTTGGAGTGGTTCCTGTCGTAATGGCTCATTACACATGGGGTTGATTCTTGCTTGCTGATTTTCCTCCTGTTCCTCCCCTTCCCCTAGAATTGACATCAGGTGAGGGAACTAGAGAGGAACAAGTGCAATGTTCCTGAGAGAACCTGGATCTAAGTTGATCAATGTGCCTGCTCCAGAGGAGTCCATCCTCTGTTTGCACCCTGTAAGAATGAGGGCCTGTGATCTGAGTTATCTCAGCAGGAATCCACAAAGGTTCACCCATAAGGTTCTTAGCATAAACAGAATCACCCACACTGAATGTGTGAACTTTGGAAGTGGAATCTAGTGGTGCGTTGCGTAAGTGGGATGAAGGCGGTCAAGGGAAGACCTAAGTTTCCTACCCATCAACAACTCTGCTGGGGATAAGTTATTAGATGGGTTAGGAGTGATGTGCTGAACACTAAGAAGTTTTTCAACTTTCTCAGTGATGTCCCCTAGGACCCAGTTGCTGAAGCTTCTCCTTGGTAAAACGTACCATGCATTCAGCCCGGCCGTTAGCCAAAGGGTGCCCAGGGGCAGTAAGGGCATGTCTGATACCCTGTTGTGCTAAATAGGATTCAAAGAGGTTGGATGTAAATTGAGGGCCATTGTCAGAGACAAGAACATCAAGTAACCCGTGGGTTACAAAAAGTTTTCTGAGCTGCTTGATGACAGCATCAGTTGTGGTGGATGCCATGGGAAGTGCCTCTAGCCATTTGGAATATGCATCTACTATAATAAGAAAGGTGTGCCCTCTGGTAGGGCCAGCAAAATCAATGTGAATCCTGGACCATGGGCCCCTAGGACATTCCCATTCCTGTGTGGAGAGGTGGAGCAGGCCTGACTACCTGACAGTTGGGACAAGATGCAACCCAGTTTTCAACCATTTTGTCAATACCTGGCCACCATACATAACTCCTGGCCAATCCCTTCATCCTTACGATACCAGGATGACCCTCATGTAACATTTCCAAAACCTCTCTTTGCAGTTTTGCAGGAATAACCACCCTGTTACCCCACAAAATACATCCTCTTAATACAGATAATTCAGTTTGCCTGGACTTAAAAGGTTGGGCAAAGTGAGGTAGATCTTGAAGCGGCCAACCTTTCTTAATCCAGTCTATAACAGGAGCCAATAAAGTGTCTTTGGCAGTCTCTCTGGCAATTTCAGCAGTGTGTACTGGAAGCTTGGCAACAGTTTCTAGGAAAAAGGTGTGTGTTTCAGGTTCAAAGTCCTCCTTGTGGTAAGGAAGTGGGCAATGACTCAGTGCATCAGCATGTCCAATGTCCTTGCCAGGCTTGTGGATAAGTTTGTATGAATAAGCAGCAAGAAATTCAGTCCACCTCAGCATTCTTGGTGACAGGATTTTTTTTTTTTAATTACATTTATATGCCGCCCTTCTCCGAAGACTCAGGGCTTACAATTTTGGAGCACAATCCAATGTGCTCAGCAATAGCCTTCATTCCATTGTATATGCCTGTTAGAATTTGTGGTTACCCTTTTTTTCACTCCCCCCTTGACCTTTCATGGTTTGGATCTAGCTTTTTTATTTAGGAACTAGACTATATTTTATTTTTGGTCTTTTTTTTTTAAAGAGAAATATTATTTTTGTTTTTGTTTTTTAATTTTTTCTTTCTCTTTTTTTCCAAATAAGAATTTTTTTCCTTTCTTTTTGGCTTGTTTTTTCCTCTTTCCTCCTTTTTCCTTTTTTTTTCCTGGCATATTATTGCAACCAATTGGATTAGGGTATACAA
Organism: Naja naja; assembly: GCA_009733165.1. Taxonomy (NCBI): domain Eukaryota; kingdom Metazoa; phylum Chordata; class Lepidosauria; order Squamata; family Elapidae; genus Naja; species Naja naja. The sequence goes on along the minus strand of CM019156.1, from coordinate 2,540,377 downwards.
GTGCCTGAAGATTTCTCTTCCCCTTTTATTTTTTGAAGTGGGAGCCATCTGTCTTCACCTTTTTCTTCTTCATATATTCCTTTTTATATTCATATATTCCTTTTTATTTTATTTCTTGATGCTTTTTCCTTTTTTCTTTTTCCTTTCGTTTTTTCTTCAATAATTCAAGGGATTATTATTATTATTTATCTCTGTTTTGCTGTGGTGGTTGTTTTTTTTTCTTTTTTTTCATCTCTTTTCCATTTTTGCACATAAGTGGTACTAATTGGATTAAGGTATACAAGAACCTGAAGATTTCCTTTTTACTTTAAATTTTTATTTTTTTTCTTCCTCCTCTTTTTGTCTCCTTACTCTTATTATTATTGGATTGGCCTTTGTTTTTGGAGCTTTCTTACTAGAAAATAATTATAAAATGAGTAGAAAAGCAACAGCTCCAGTTTCTCAACTAACAACTCCCTCTTCCTCACCATCTGGGGGACAACGATCAATACAGGCGATGTAGCAACAGGAGAAGGAAAAAGAGAGGGAAGAGACATTACAGAAGATTTTGCAAGAAATTCAAAACTTACAGGTAAAAACAGATAACATTGAAAAGAGTATAGAGAATATTCATCAGAAAATTGAAAAGACAGATGAGAAAGTGGAGAATATTCAACAGAAAATTGAAAAGACAGATGAGAAAGTTGAAAATATTCAACAGATGATGATGAAATATGAGGAAAGAATTAAGAAAATTGAAGAACAAGAAGAACAAAGAGAAAAGGAAATTGGAAATATTAATACTAGACTGAGCGAAGTTGAAAAAGACAGGAGTGAATCATTGAGAGAAGAGATAGACAGGTCAGAATTCTATCTGAGATTTCAAAATGTGGAGGAAGAAAAGGGTGAAAATCTTGCTGAAAAAATGATAGAAATATTGGCAGAAGCATTAGAGATAATGGAAGAGAAAATGATGGATGGAATGGATGAAGTTTCATGTTTATACAAGATATGCAATGAGGAACAAGTTACCAAGAGAAGTTCATATTAGATTTACTAAGAAAATTATTAAAACACAAATATTGCAAATGGCAAGAGAGAAGATGTTAAAATATAAAGATAAAGAAATTGTGGTGCTGAAACAGGTACCAAGAAGAGTAAGAGAGATGAGAAGAGAATATCTTTTCCTAACTAAAGAATTGCTTAAAAGAGGAGTAAATTATAGATGGTCGATACCAGAAGGTCTCCTGTTTACCTGGCGGGAACAAAGACACAGAACTGATACGGATGAAAAGGCAGGATTATTTTACTATGAGTACATTAGAGGAAAGGAGGAAGACATAAGAAAAGAAGAGTCTTTGATTGAATTTCAAAAGGAGTGTACAGCAGTAACTGAAAAAGAAAAAGAAGAAGGTGCAATAGGCGGTGTGCCCAGAGAACAAAGAGAGGTAAGATCTACCAGAGCAATAAATCCCCCTTATAAAGTCTAAAATGGAGGAGAGAAAATTGATCACGATGAACATAAATGGACTTAATTTAATTACCAAAAGAAGGAAAGTATTTCACAAATTAGAGAAATTAAAGTTCGATATAATTTATTTGCAAGAAGTACATATTAAAAAACAACATGAATATATATTGAAACCAAAAAGCTAGGGAAATTGTTTACTTCATTGGCACAATGTAAAAAAAGAGGTGTGGTCTTACATATTAGAGATACAATTTCAGCAGAATTAATCTACACAGATGATGATGGAAAAATCTTAATGGTGGAAATAGTGGACAACAATATTAAAACACTTTTAATAGCAATATATGCTCCAAATGATAATCAAGAAGAATTTTACAATAAATTGTATAAAAAAATAATTGAATTGGATTATGTTAATCTATGTATGATGGGAGACTTTAATGGAATAATTAATGAACAGCTGGATTATAAAACACAGAAAGCAACAAAGAAAGCTAGAAAGAAACTACCAAAATCCTTCTTTCAAATGAAAGAAGAAATAAATTTAAAAGATGCATGGAGAGAGAGAAATGCAGGAAATAAGCAATATACATTTTATTCAAATAGGCATGAATCATGGTCAAGAATAGATATGATATGGACATCAGCTGATTTATCTTCTAATATACAAGAAATTGAAATAGAAGCAAGTACTTGGGCAGACCATAATCCAATGACTGTTATTTGGAAAGGACAAAAGATGAGATCTAGATGGACTTTAAACAACATGATATTAAAGGAAGAAAATTTTAAACAGAAAATTGAGAGAGAATTGGTATTCTTCTTTAAAGAAAATAAAAAAGAGGATACATTGTTACAGAATATCTGGGACACGATGAAGGCCTACACAAGAAGCTTGATAATTGTCTACACACGGAAAAGAAATATTAAACAGAAAAAGACTTTTAAAATACTGGAAGATGATTATATAAAATTAGAAAAAGAATTACAGAAATTTCCGCAAAAAAAAGACATTAAAATTAAAATGGATATAACTAAACATAAAATGGGATTAATGGAAAAAGAGGAGTTAGCTCAAAAGATTAAAAATGCTAAACAGAATTATTTTGAAGATGCAAATAAACCAGGAAGACGGTTAGCCTATAAACTTAGAAAGGAAAGAGAATCAAGGAGAATTAGTCACTTAATAGATGAAGAAGGACATGTCTGCTATGGAAGTGAGGAAAAGAAAAGAATGATACAAGACTACTATGGAAAATTGTATTATCAAGAAAATATTCAAGAAGAAAAAATTGAACAATATTTACAAAAGGCAAAATTACCACAGATACCTAAATATATTGAAACAATGCTAGAAGAGAAAATAACAATGATGGAGTTAACAGAAGCTCTAAAGAAACAAAATACAGGGAAAGCACCAGGTCCAGATGGTTTGCCAGTGGAATTCTATAAGACTTTTCAGGAGATGTTGAACCTCCAACTATTAGAAGTTATGAATAAAGTGATGTTAAAGAAGAGAATACCCAAGACATGGTCAGAAGCTTATATCACACTTATACCGAAGGAAGACACAGACTCACAGCAAGTTAAAAACTATAAATCTATTTCCCTAATTTTGATTATAAAATTTTTGCTTCAATTTTGGCAGAAAGATTGAAAAGATATCTAAATAACATGTTAATCAAAACAGATTTCTGCCAAAGAGGTAAATTAAACATAATATGAGAATAATTCTGGACACTTTGGAGTACTATGAGGCACACCATGGCTCTGATATTTTTGGATGCTCAAAAAGCCTTTGATAATGTGAGTTGGCGTTTTATGTTATTACAATTGGCACAAATGGGCTTTGGTAAAAATTTTATATGTGCCATTGAGACAATATATTATGAACAAACTGCAAGGGTCTTGATAAATGGAGAATTGACAGAATCTATAGATATAAGAAAAGGGACTAGGCAAGGTTGCGCATTATCACCTCTGCTGTTTGTGTTAACATTAGAAGTGTTGAATAGGTGTATTAGAGAAGACAAAGAAATAAAAGGAATGAAAATTAAAAAAGAAGAGTATAAATTACAAGTCTTTGCAGACGACCTGGTATTTATACTAGAGGATCCATTGGAATCAGCACCTAAATTAATAGAAAGAGTAGAAGAGTGTGGAAAAGTAGCAGGCTTGAAAATTAATAAAGACAAAACAAAGATATTAACAAAGAATATGTTAGTGAGATGGAAGAAAGAGTTGGAAGAAGCTTTAGAAACACAGGTCACAAGCAAGGTTAAGTATTTAGGGATATATATTATAGCAAGATGTAGTACACTGAAGGAGGATAACTACATTAAACTCAAACAGCAGATAGCGACAGACTTGGAAAAATGGAAAAATCTACAACTATCATTGATTGGGAGAATATCAACAATTAAGATGAATGTATTCCCCAGAATTTAATATTTATTCCAGACAAGTCCAAATAGAGTAGGGAAAGAGTTTTTTGAATACTTAAATAAAACAATGTTGAAATATATATGGCAAGGCAAAAAAGTAAGAATAAAACTTAAGTTGTTACAGAGTGCAAGAATAAGAGGAGGGTTTGCATTGCCCAGTTGGGAATTATACTACCAGGTGGCAAATTTGATGTGGATAAAAGAATGGATAACACTAAGGAATAGTAGACTATTGACCTTAGAAGGACATGACCTGCTTTTGGGGTGGCATGCATTCCTTTGGTATAAGGGAGCTAAAATACAAGGGTATTTTAGAAGATATTATATTCAAGAGGCTTTGTTTTTAAATTGGGAGAAGATTAAAAAACAATACTATTTGAAAATTCCATCATGGATATCTACTATTGAAGCTTTTTCATATCCAGTAATATACAAAAAGGAACAAACAGTTAGATATGGTGAGATATCAGATGAAAAGGGTGAACTTAAATCTATGCAAGCGTTGGAAGAACAAGGTATAAAAATGAATTGTTTTTCATATTTGCAGGTACAATCTAGATTTGATAAAGATTTTAAAATAGAAGGTATTTATGATAAGTTGACTGAGCTAGATAAAATTTTGATGGGTACTGATGAAAAGGTAATTAAAAAACTTTATGGATATTTATTAGAATTTAAAATGGAATAAGAACAAGTTAAAGAAACAATGATTGCTTGGGGGAAAAATTTTGGATATGGGATTGAATTATGGTCTCAGAATTATAAAATGACAATGTCAACTGCTTATAAAGAAAATTTGTATAAGATGTTTTACAGGTGGCACTTACCCCCAACGAGAATTGCAAGAATATTTAAGAATAAATCGGATAAATGTTGGAAATGTCATCAGATACCTGGCTCATATTACCATATGTGGTGGACGTGTTTGGATGCAAAAAGATATTGGACTAAAATCCACACGTGGTTGGAAAAAAATGATACAACATATAGACTTGAAACCAGAAATATTTTTATTGGGAATTATACCAGATATTTACAATAAAGAGTTGAAATACTTGATTGTAAATGTTTTAACAGCAGCTAGAATTGTATTTGCTAAGAACTGGAAAAACGATAAAATACCTATGCAGGAGGAAGTGATTAAGAAAATTATGATTGTGCTAAAGTGAGCAGATTGACATTTGAAATTAGAGATCAAGAAGATAAACAATTTTATGAGATATGGAAATTGTTTTACCAATGGTTGGATAAAAAGACTTGGTAATGTAATGGACTATATAATTTTGTAATAGAAACAAAATAGATTGATATAAAATACAATATAGACCTATATATAACCATTGGATGGAAGTATAATATAAACCTTATAATAAAATTGAGAATATCTCGTGTAAATGATGAAATAGATAGTTCAGTCATGTATATAATTATAATTGATAAATGTATAAGAATGTTTTATATTGATAATATGAAATCTTTTTTATAAATTGTGGGTGTTGACTATGAAAGGATAACAAAGGATTTGTAACCAACTGATAAACTGTAAAATGGAAGATTGTTTTTATGTTTTTATGTTTTGTCTGTATGTTCGTCTTAAAAAATAAAAAAACTTAAAAAAAATATTCAATATTTTTGCCACTTAATTGATCAGAGAGCTCTTTGTGGAACTATACTGGTCTTGTGTGGTATCTTTTCTTTTTCTTCCTTTTGTAGTATTGTAGTATTGGTCCAGCCCTGAATGTTCTCTTTTTCTACTTCTGACATTTTACTTGTACTAGAGAAAGGAATGCTGAAGCAGTGATTGTTTGACATACAGTGCCGTACTGACACAGCCAGCATCCTTCTGTTTTGCGGGATTGACATCATGACACCAGCATCATGTTTAACGTAATTCTTACTTAAGGAAAAGAAAAGTGAAGGAAAAAAGATTAAGATGCCGATGTGAGAGATTTATTCAGGTTCATTTCCACTTAAGAGATTTATTCCAGTTTCTCCATGTGAAGAGATCAAACAATACAGCGCTGTGATGGGTCATCAATTCTGTAGTGTTCATATTCACATGTCACAGGATTTACTACCGATGTGCACCCTTCAACAACTCCAATACCACCATATCTATGAAGGGGGAAAAAAGGGAGGTGGAGGAGGAAGAAGAAGGAGAGGTTATGGTCAGTCAAAGTTTCCGATGGCATTTCTGTCTTTATTGCATCTAAATAATGTACAGAGTATTTCTCCCATTATTGTAACCACAGCTACAACTCTCGGTTCTGCTATGAGAGTGTGACTGTCCCAAAGGGGCCAACACATTCCTCAAGCCATTCTAGTCCAAAATGAGCACAAACCTCCCATACCCATGGCTGCCACCAGCTCCTTCAGCAGGATATGTGAGTTTAAGAAGACTATTCCCCAATTGTGTACCAGCTCAATCTGGGGGAGTGCCACCCAGTATCGAGTCAAAGGTGATATATGCCCTGGTCCTTTGGGCTGGGGCAAAAACCCTACACCCATTCCATGCTTGAGTCAAAACTGCTTACTCCCCTTCCTTTAAGGGCATCCAGTACTTGGCCAGAACCACCACAGCATCTTCTATCTGAGTAGAAGAGTCTATAACTGGGTATCATCAGCATGTTGGTACTGCACCAAACAGTGATGGGATGACTTCCCCCAAAACATCATGTAGAAGTTGAAAAGGAGAGGTGGGAGTCTTGATCCCTGAGATGTCCACGTTGCAGGGGACTTGATCTCTCCTTTTCCACCAACACCAACTCAAACTGGCCATGGTGGAAAGAGGAGAACTACTGAAAAACAATGTCTTCCAGAAAGCTGGTCCAGAAGGGTACCTTGGTTGATAGCATTGAAAATCACTGACATGTCCAGGAAAGCCAGAATGGTTGCACCACTCCATTTCAAGCTCTCCAAAGAACATCCAGAAGTGTCACTGCTGTCATTTCAATGCTGTGTCCCACTCTGTACCCAGACTGAAAAGGGTCTGGGTCATTTGCATCAAATTGGTCCCTTTGTACACCAACCACTCTTTCAACAATCTTCCTTAAAAAGGGAAGATTGGGGGCTGGATGAAAATAGCCTGTTGGGTCTAAGGATGGCATCTTAAGGAGAGACAAGAGTCCAGAACACTGGTCCCCAATCTCACACCTACAAAGACCATGTCTAGTTCCTCAAGAGCAACTGGCCAAACTTTTCCTAGGTAACAAGGATCAGCCAGGATCTGCCCAGCTAGGAGCCAACTCTGAGGAAAGCTGATCTCTATCTGAGAGATGGAATATTCCTTACACAGCCACCCTCCAAAGCATCCCCCACTTCCTGTGTACCAAGGAGGGACCAGATCCCCCAAAATAGGGCTGCTGGTCAGTGTTCTGTAAATGCAAAATAGGGTGGCGAAGTAATGACACTTTCCTGTCCATTTCTCTTTCACCAGAAGGTAAGTCCTAAGGTAGGTTCTTACTTGCCTTCTATGGCCTTGCTCTTTGTCTGCCTCCAGCCATGCCCTGGGCATCTCTAATGCAGAAGATTTATGTAGAAGGTCTGTCTCTGTATCTGAATACATGCTATCTCAGTAAATGCTTGTGGCTTAACAGAAGAGAAAATATATCTGATGGTGGCCTGGAGCCTCTTCCTACCTGTGGCAGCACCACAATCCTCTTTTATCGCAATTGCATCTAAAACAATCATCTGTGTCCCAAATGTTCCCAATGAGTTATGGTCTCCCATTATTTTTATCAATACAATAGAATGGTGCCACTGCTTCACCTAAGAAAGAAAGAATGGAAGAGCTGAAATTTCAACCTTAAACTGAACCCCAATTGCCATGCTGTATACAATTGGAGGCTAGTTATAGAAATCTAGTCTTGAGCAAATGTGACAAGTATACAAATTCTCCATATTTGCTGAATATCATTATATTTTAATGATTGTTTAGATTTGTAAGGCTCCCTGATGATCAAACAACTTCTGCATTAATACAGTTGGTTTTTCCTGACCCACATTAATGAAAACCTGGATTGTAAAAATTAAGCCCACAACGTTTCTCCTGGCATTACTAAACCTTTGCAAGCAATGATTTGCTCAAATGTATAAAGAGTTTGGTTACCTTTTATAAACCCAGGTGCAAGGGGCGCTCTATAGCACGCTCCTTGACATGTAGCCAGCATGAGAGAGAAAACGATCAGGCTGAAGAAAACTTTCTGAGAAAGGAAAAGAAAAAAGAAAAAAATAAGCCATGAGAGATCCTACTAATTGTTTCACAAGTTGGCTATTCAAAGTCCTTCTAATTTCCCCTCCAATAATACAATGAAGTTCATGAACTTTGGAACCAGCCCTCTGGGCTAAGTTTACAATCTTCTGCAAGTGTGTATTTCGATCCCTGTTGCACAAGAGGGTCACCCTGGAACATCTCCCTCCCCTCTTTGTGCCAGCTGCACACAATCCAGGATACCTGAATATCTCGGCCCTTTGTCCGTCTCCCTAATAGTCCTCACTGTGGAATGTCTTTGAGTCCTCAAAGTATCCTCTGCATTTAAGTCCTTGTCCCAAAATTAGACCCTCAACCACTGGATTTTAAACTCATACCTATCACCCCAAAATGCAACTAACTGGGTTTGCAACAGTTCTTTTTGTCCTATCTCTCTTTTGCAGTTCTAAAGAAAGATCTGATGGTGTTTCATTTCTTTCTGTATTTCTATCTTTCTTTTATCTAAATAACGTACAGAATGAACCTCTTATTATTTCCCTCACAGTTACAACCTTGTAGAGTGACTGTCCCAAAGGGCCCCTCATTCCCCGTCCCTTCTCTTCTCACATCCAAGGCAAACTGGGCTCTGGTTGCAAGTGAAGAACAAACCATTTTACTTACCATCTTAGCTGTGGGGAAGAGCGAGGAAATTCCGAGCAGGGAGGAAGGACAAGGAGCAGCACTTCTCTCTGAGGCCAGCAAGGAATCTGCTCATCCAATTTAAATTAAAAACCAAGACCGCCCCTCGTCCAATTTTTTTGAAAAAAATATTCTGAGTGAAGGTTTTGGCAAAACATTTCAGAGGGTAAACATTTGCTTTACAAAGACTTTCATGTTTGTTCTGCAGATGTGATAAAGGGAAAACATTCCATCAGCTTCAGATCCACCTTGTTAGAAAAAGACCAAATGATGGAGAGGCTGAAAATCGCAAGCAGAAAAAGAATCTATTAGACTAACTTTAGAACTCAAAAAAAGGGGGAATCAGAATATTATGATACTTGGAATAAGTTTTATCAATGGCTGCAAAAAAGAGGGGAAGGTTGGAACAAAAATAGCAAGGAGGAATAGATCTAGAATGAAAACACTGCATCAATAATATGAATGTTGATATTTTTGTATGTATGGCAGAGTAATGCCAAAACGGTGGCACTGTGTTTGATACTTATAGTTTTAAAAAATGAAAATATATTTAAAAAGAAAGTAAATCGCCAGCAAAATGTAAGAAATTGAAATGGCCAGATGTGCAGCCTCCACCCCAGCTTCCCCCAAGATGCCCCCTACCCATATTGAGTACTTGGGATTGTAGCCCATCAGGTGATGGGATGTCCTCTCGGAAGTGGGATTTACTCTCACTCTTTCCCAGGGACTTCCAATCAGAATGGGGCACTTTAGAAATGTCCTCTCTGGATATGGCTTTCTTTGCAGGCTCTTTGTGGGTTACAATCTCAGGGGTTTCTCTCCTGCATTAATTCTTCCCACTTGCTCTCTGGCAATGCTCGAGGGGCGCTGCACATTTTCCCAATGGATCTCCTGTAGGAGATCTTTCTGTGGAATGTTCTGATGTCCTCTTTCATAACATGAGGTTGTTCATGAACTTTGGGAAAAGCCCTCTAGGTTAAGTTTACTATCTTGTGCAAGTGTGTATTTGACCTCTGTTACGCGACAGGGTCATCCCAGAACATCTTCCTCCAGAATACCTGAATCTCTCTCTCTCCATTAGTGTTGTTGGGATTGAAGCCAGCAGAGATGGGCAGAGATGGGCCTTACCCTCACATTGGTGGTATCTGCTGCTTTTGGTCCCCCCTCCCACTATGATGCTTTGGTGGTGGGGAAGGGATAATTCTGACGCTGTAATCCTGAGATGATATGTCCCCCATATCAAAAAATGCATTTTTGTATTTGTGCGTCTACTGTTAACCTTACTAAATAGCTGGAAAATAAGCAAAATGCAAGAATCCTTGCCCACATAGTACACCAGGGAACTGGATGTTACATTCACCCCACATATCACAAAATGTAATTAATTCATTTTGTACATATATTGTTTTTGTCTTTTGTCTCTTCTGTAGTTCTGAAGACACTTTATCTGATGGCATTCGATCATCATTTCTTTCTCTTATTTATACCTTTATTTTATCTAAATGAAGTACAGTATGGACCTCTTATTATTTTCCCCACAGTTACAACTTTGTAGAATGACTGTCCCAAAGGGGCCCCCTCATTTCTCCAGCCCTTCTCTTCCCACATCCAAGGTAAGTTGGGCTCTGGTTGCAAGTGAAGGACAAACCATTTGACTTTCCATCCTGACTTTGGGAAAGACCCAGGAAATTCCGAGTTGGAAGGTAGGACAAGGAGCAGCAATTCCCTCTGAGGCCAGCAACGAATCTTACACATGAACGTGTGACTTTTAAACAAATGATGCTAACATTGCTCCTTTATTTTCAAGATTTTCCAATTGATGAAGCTTTGTATGGTACATAGTTTTGCATAGTTGTCTCTGTGTGTGCGTGTGTGTGTGTGTGTGTGTATCCAGAGTTTATAACTTTTTCCTGAAAACTGCTGTTTACTACAAATTTTCTGCAATGATGCCCTCCCATTCTGCATGGCTGACATTATGACATGAGCTTCATTTTTACATAATTGTTATTTAATAAAAAGTAAAGAGAAGAAAAAAAGGAATAAGAGACTGATATGAGACATTTATTCCAGTTCATACACATGAAGAGATCAGACTTCACAGCGCTGTGATGGGTCATCAATTTGATAGTATTCATATTCACATGTAAAGCGATTTATCACTGCTTTGCACCCTGTAATATCTCTAAAATTTCTTTGAAGGAAAAAAAAAAGGAGGGGAAGGAGGAAGAAGAAGAAGGAGAGGTTGTGGTCAGTCAAACTTTCTGTCTTTATTATATCTAAATAATGTCCAGAGTATTTCTCCCATTATTTCTCCTATTATTATAACCACAGCTATGACTCTCAGTTCGTGGCTGGCCCAAAGGCCACTCATTCCTCCAGACATTCTCTCCTCAGATCCAAGTCAATTAAAACTCTTCTTGCAAATGAAGAACAAACCACATTAGAAAGATGATGTAGTGATGAAATCTTGGTTTGTGTTATTCTTTTTGTCAGTAAAGTGCAGGTTATGTCTAGTCAAAATTGAGCACAAACCCCCCATTCCCATGGCTGCCACCAGTTCCTTCAGCAGGAGCTGTGAGTTTAAGAAGACTCTTCCCCAATTCTGTACCAGCTCAATCTGGGGTGCCACCCAGTAACGAGTCAAAGGTGATATATGCCCCAGTCCTTTGGGCAGGGGCAAAAACTCTACACCCAATCTATGTTGCCATGGTTGAGTCAAAACTGTTTCCTCCCAATCCTTTAAGGGCCTCCAGGTACTTGGCCAGAACCACCACAGCATCTTCTATCTGAGTAGGGGTAGGTGTACAACTGGGTAACATCAGCATGTTTGTATTGCACCCAATACTGATGGATGACTTTCCCCAAAACGTCATGTAGAGGTTGAAAAGGAGAGGTGGGAGTCTTGATCCATGAGATGTGCACGTTGCAGGGGACTTGATCTCTCCTTCTCCACGAACTGGGACTGGCCATGGTGGAAAGAGGAGAACTACTGAAAAATAATGTCTCACAGAAAAATGGGTCAGGAGGGAACCCTGGTTGATGGCATTGAAAGTCACTGAGACGTCCAGAAAAGCCAGAATGGTTGCATCACTCCATTTCAAGCTCTCCAAAGAACATCCAGAAGTGTCACTGCTGTCATTTCTGTTATGTATGCAGGTTTAAAGTCATTGGTTTAGTTTGAACTGTTCTTGTAAAATGTAAGAAATGATTGGTTTAAAAAGTGTGGGAAAACCCTGCACTCTGATTGGCTGGCAACTGCGGCTGCTGGCTATAAGTAGCAGCCGCAGCCCAGCCAAACTGGGTCCGTTCTGAGCTGTAGTCACTAATAAACAAAGAGCTTGAAGCACTCTGTCTGTCTCTTCATGCAAACTTAACAATTTCAATGCTGTGTTCCACTCTGTAACCAGAGTGAAAATGTTCTGGGTAATTTGCATCAAATTGGTCCCTACACCAACCACTCTCTCAACAATCTTCCTTTAAAAGGAAGATTGGGGCTGATGAAAATAGCCTGTTGGTTCTAAGGTTGGTGTCTTATGGAGGTACAAGAGTTCAGGACATTGGTCAACAATCTCACATCTACAAAGACCATGTCTAGTTCCTCAAGAGCAACTGGCCAAACTTTTCCTAGGGAACAAGGAGCTCATCCAAGATGGAATATTCCTTACACAGCCACCCTCAAAACATCCCCCACTTCCTGTGTACCAAGGAGGACCAGATCCCCAAAAATAGGCCTGCTGGTCAGTTATCTGTAAATGCAAAGGGGTGGAGAAGTAATGACACTTTCCTGTCCGTTTCTCTTTCACCAGGAAGTAAGTCCTAAGGTAGGTTCTTACTTGCTGCCTTTGGCGTGTCTCTTTGTCTGCCTCCAGCCATACTCTGGGCATTTCTAATGTAGAAGATTTATGTAGAAGATCTTTCTTTCTTTCTTTCTTTCTTTCTTTCTTTCTTTCTTTCTTCCTTCTTCCTTTCTTTTTTTCTTTCCTTCTTTCTTTCCTTCCTTCCTTCCTTCCCTTCTATCTATCTATCTTTCTTTCTTTCTTTCTTTCTTTCTTTTTCCTTCTTCCCTTTCTATTTTCTTTCTTTCCTTCTTTCTTTCCTTCCTTCCTTCTTTCTTCTTCTTTCTTTCTTTCTTTCTTTCTTTCTTTCTTTCTTTCTTTTTTTCTTTCCACATTCTACCTCAATAAATTCCTGTGGCATATAGAAATAGCTATTTTTACTATTATGAAAAAGTAAAAAGTTGAGGATATTATGCCTTATTTTACTGCACCAAAGGAGTTAGAAGTCAATGCCTCTTTGTTCCCTTGCTTTCCTCCACTATCCATTGCCCTTTTTCCTTTCCAAATTTACCTAAAATTTGCTTTTCTACTGATTTTGTATGTTATATTATATATCATAATAAAACTATGAATATACTTTTAAAATGCTTGTTGCTTCACCTAAGAAAATGTGCACATTAATAGATCTGATAGTGGCCTGGAATCTCTTCCTACCTGTGGCAGCAATACAGTCCATTTCTACGGCACGTGCACTGAAAACAATCCTCTGCGATCCAAGTAGACCCAATGAGATGCCTCTTCCCATTGTAGGAATCAACACATGTGTTGGGTGGACCCACTTTACCTGAGAAGAAAGAATTGAAGAGTTGAACCTGCAGCAGAATCCAAGCTGCCAAGCTGTTCCGAAACCTGCTACTAGAGTTGGAGACTACTACCAGTAGTAGTACTGGTAATAGTCTCCAACTGTGGTACTACTACTACTACTACTACTACTACTACTACTACTACTACCACATTTATCCAAACTACTTTTGAATAAATGTGACAAAGTCTGTAGAGATTCTCAGTCATCCAGGTTATGATGGTCCCAAAGATGGAACAACCATGAGCTGTATGACTGAGAAACCCTCTGAGACTTTAGCTGTAGAGTTTGGGATGAACACCTTGAAATGGTGTGGGAGTAGGAATGGAATTCCAGAGGGGAAAAAATTGCAGATTGCAGGAACCATTTGCACACTCAGGTGACCCTGAGGACACAGAGAAACCTCCAAGTGGCCTCAATGACCTCTAAAAGGATGCAAAACCAGCTGTGCAAAAAGAATATAAATCCTTCCATTCCTCCCCATCCAGTTGGAGCTGAAGAAGCTTGTATGAGAAGTGAAACATCTTAAGAAGAAAAACAAGAAAGTCAGTTGCCTCTCCTGAACAAAAACCACCTTTGGGATAAACATGACAAGTATATAAATTCTCTGCATTGGCTGAATACCATTATATTTTAATGATTGATTAGACTTGTAAGGATCGCTGATGATCAAACAACTTCTGCATTAATACAGTCGGGGTTTCCTGGCCCACCTTAATGAAAACCTGGATTGTAAATATTAAGCCCACAATGTTTTTCCTGGCATTACTAAACTTTCTCAAGCAGTACAGCGCTGATTTCTTCAAACGTACAAAGAGTTTAGTTACCATGTGGAAACATATCATCAAAATGAAACAAATAGCACGCATGACATGTAGCCAGTGTGAGAGAGAGGATGATCAGGCTGAAGGAGACTTTCTGAGAAAGGAAAAGAAAAAAGAAGCCATGAGAAATCTTAGTAATTGTTTCAGAAGCTGGCTGTTCAAAGTCTTTCTAGTTCCCCTATGATAATATCATGAAGTTCATGAACTTTGGAACCAGCCCTCTGCGTTAAGTTTACAATCTTGTGCAAGTGTGTATTTCGGTCCCCGTTGCACAAGAGGGTCAACCTGGAACATCTCCCTCCCCTCTTGGTGCCAGCTGCACACAATCCAGGCTACTTGAGTATCTCAACACTTTAACAGAGGTTAACAGATAATCAGAGTTGGAAGAGAACTTGTAAGTCATCTAGTCCAACTGCTCCTCTGAGCAGGAGACCCTACACCATTTCTGACAGATGGCAATCCAGTCTCTTCTTGAAATCTTCCAGTGATGAAGCTCCCACAACTTCTGAAGGCAACTTCTGTTCTATTGGTGGATTGTTCTCACTGTCAGAAAGTTTCTCCTTATTTACAGGTTAAATCTCTCCTTGACCAGTTTCCATCCATTGTTCATTGTCTGGCCTTCAGGTGGTTTGGAGAATAGCTTGACCCCTTCCTCTCTGGGGCAGCCCTCAAATATTGGAAGACTCTTCTGTCTGCCCTGGTCCTTCTCTTCCCTAGACTAGCCAGGCCCAGTTCCTGCAACCGTTCGTGTTTTAGTCTCCAGTCCCTTCATCATCCTGGTTGCTCTTCTCTGCCCTCTTTCCAGAGTCTCAACATCTTTTGTGTGTGACCAAAACTGGATGCAGTATTCAGGTGTGTGGCCTTACAAAGGCTTTATAGAGTGGTAGTAGTATCTCCCTTGATCTTGATTGTATCCCTCAGTTAATGCAGCTTAGGATTGCTTTGTCTTTTTGAGTCCCTTTATTCGTCTAACCCTTTGTTTGTATGTCTCCCTAGTAGGCCTCACCGTGGAATGTCTTTCTGCCTTTCTCCCCTCCAGAGGCAAATTGTTGGCATTGACCTCACATGGTAAAGGGAAATATGCCTTACCCAGATACATCAGTGTCTGTTCCTTTTACTGGCCTTTTCCCACCTGTGATGCTTTGTGAGGGACAAATGACAATCTCGACTCTCTGCCCCTGAGTTGTGATGTCCCTCACACCAAAAAGTGCATTTCGGTATTTGTGTATCTGTCATTAATCCTTCCAAATACCTGGAAAGTGCCCTCTGCATTTAAGCCCTTGTCCCAAAATTAGACCCTCAACCACTGGATTTTAAACTCATCCCACCCCAAAATGCAACTAACTGGGTTTGCAACAGTTCTTTTGTCCTATCTCTCTTTTGCAGTTCTAAAAGAAACATCTGATGGTATTTCATTTCTTTCTGTATTTCCTTCTCTTCTCACATCCAAGGCAAACTGGGCTCTGGTTGCAAGTGAAGGACAAACCA
>CM019156.1:2509062-2523645 GCA_009733165.1 Naja naja | reverse complement strand
ATATCACAAAATGTAATTAATTCATTTTGTATATATATGTTTTTGTCCTTTGTCTCTTCTGTAGTTCTGAAGACACTTTATCTGATGGCATTCGATCATCATTTTTTCTCTTATTTATACCTTTATTTTATCTAAATGAAGTACAGTATGGACCTCTTATTATTTTCCCCACAGTTACAACTTTGTAGAATGACTGTCCCAAAGGGGCCCCCTCATTTCTCCAGCCCTTCTCTTCTCACATCCAAGGTAAGTTGGCTCTGTTGCAAGTGAAGGACAAAACCATTTGACTTTCCATCCTGACTTTGGGAAAGACCCAGGAAATTCCGAGTTGGAAGGTAGGACAAGGAGCAGCAATTCCTCTGAGGCCGAGCAACGAATCTTACACATGAATGTGACTTTTAACAAATGATGCTAACATTGCTCCTTTATTTTCAAGATTTTCCAATTGATGAAGCTTTGTATGGTACATAGTTTTGCATAGTTGTCTCTGTGTGTGCGTGTGTGTGTGTGTGTGTGTATCCAGAGTTTATAACTTTTTCCTGAAAACTGCTGTTTACTACAAATTTTCTGCAATGATGCCCTCCCATACTGCATGGCTGACATTATGACATGAGCTTCATTTTTACATAATTGTTATTTAATAAAAAGTAAAGAGAAGAAAAAAAGGAATAAGAGACTGATATGAGACATTTATTCCGGTTCATACATGTGAAGAGATCAGACTTCACAGCGCTGTGATGGGTCATCAATTTTAAGGTATTCATATTCACATGTAAAGCGATTTATCTGTACTTTGCACCCTGTAATATCTCTAAAATTTCTTTGAAGGAAAAAAAAGGAGGGGAAGGAGGAAGAAGAAGAAGGAGAGGTTGTGGTCAGTCAAACTTTCTGTCTTTATTATATCTAAATAATGTCCAGAGTATTTCTCCCATTATTTCTCCTATTATTATAACCACAGCTATGACTCTCAGTTCGTGGCTGGCCCAAAGGGGCCACTTCATTCCTCCAGACATTCTCTCCTCAGATCCAAGTCAATTAAAACTCTTCTTGCAAATGAAGAACAAACCACATTAGAAAGATGATGTAGTGATGAAATCTTGGTTTGTGTTATTCTTTTGTCAGTAAAGTGCAGGTTACAAAACCCCCATTCCCATGGCTGCCACCAGTTCCTTCAGCAGGAGCTGTGAGTTTAAGAAGACTCTTCCCCAATTCTGTACCAGCTCAATCTGGGGGTGCCACCCAGTAACGAGTCAAGGTGATATATGCCCCAGTCCTTTGGGCAGGGCAAAACTTACATCTATGTTGCCATGGTTGAGTCAAAACTGTTTCCTCCCAATCCTAAGGGCCTCCAGGTACTTGGCCAGAACCACCACAGCATCTTCTATCTGAGTAGGGGTAGGTGTACAACTGGGTAACATCAGCATGTTTGTATTGCACCCAATACTGATGGATGACTTTCCCAAACGTCATGTAGAGGTTGAAAAGGAGAGGTGGGAGTCTTGATCCATGAGATGTGCGTTGCAGGGACTTGATCTCTCCTTCTCCACGAACTGGGACTGGCCATGGTGGAAAGAGGAGAACTACTGAAAATAATGTCTCACAGAAAAATGGGTCAGGAGGAACCCTGGTTGATGGCATTGAAAGTCACTGAGACGTCCAGAAAAGCCAGAATGGTTGCATCACTCCATTTCAAGCTCTCAAAGAACATCCAGAAGTGTCACTGCTGTCATTTCTGTTATGTATGCAGGTTTAAAGTCATTGGTTTAGTTTGAACTGTTCTTGTAAAATGTAAGAAATGATTGGTTTAAAAAGTGTGGGAAAACCCTGCACTCTGATTGGCTGGCAACTGCGGCTGCTGGCTATAAGTAGCAGCCGCAGCCCAGCCAAACTGGGTCCGTTCTGAGCTGTAGTCACTAATAAACAAAGAGCTTGAAGCACTCCGCGTCTGTCTCTTCATGCAAACTTAACAATTTCAATGCTGTGTTCCACTCTGTAACCAGAGTGAAAATGTTCTGGGTAATTTGCATCAAATTGGTCCCTACACCAACCACTCTCTCAACAATCTTCCTTTAAAAGGGAAGATTGGAGGCTGGATGAAAATAGCCTGTTGGTTCTAAGGTTGGTGTCTTATGGAGGTACAAGAGTTCAGGACATTGGTCAACAATCTCACATCTACAAAGACCATGTCTAGTTCCTCAAGAGCAACTGGCCAAACTTTTCCTAGGGAACAAGGATCATCCAAGATCTGGCCAGCTAGGAGCCAACTCTGAGGAAAGCTGAGCTCTATCTGAGAGATGGAATATTCCTTACACAGCCACCCTCCAAAACATCCCCCACTTCCTGTGTACCAAGGAGGGACCAGATCCCCCAAAATAGGCCTGCTGGTCAGTTATCTGTAAATGCAAAGAGGGTGGAGAAGTAATGACACTTTCCTGTCCGTTTCTCTTTCACCAGGAAGTAAGTCCTAAGGTAGGTTCTTACTTACGCTCTTTGGCGTGTCTCTTTGTCTGCCTCCAGCCATACTCTGGGCATTTCTAATGTAGAAGATTTATGTAGAAGATCTTTCTTTCTTTCTTTCTTTCTTTCTTTCTTTCTTTCTTTCTTCCTTCTTCCCTTTCTTTTTTCTTTCTTTCCTTCTTTCTTTCCTTCCTTCCTTCCTTCCTTTCTTCTTTCTTCTTTCTTTCTTTCTTTCTTTCTTTCTTTCTTCCTTCTTCCCTTTCTATTTTCTTTCTTTCCTTCTTTCTTTCCTTCCTTCCTTCCTTTCTTCTTCTTTCTTTCTTTCTTTCTTTCTTTCTTTCTTTCTTTCTTTCTTTCCACATTCTACCTCAATAAATTCCTGTGGCTTATAGAAATAGCTATTTTTTACTATTATGAAAAAGTAAAAAGTTGAGGGTGGATATTAATGCCTTATTTTACTGCACCAAAGGAGTTAGAAGTCAATGCCTCTTTGTTCCCTTGCTTTCCTCCACTATCCATTGCCCTTTTTCCTTTCCAAATTTACCTAAAATTTGCTTTTCTACTGATTTTGTATGTTATATTATATATCATAATAAAACTATGAATATACTTTTTAAAATGCTTGTTGCTTCACCTAAGAGAAAATGTGCACATTAATAGATCTGATAGTGGCCTGGAATCTCTTCCTACCTGTGGCAGCAATACAGTCCATTTCTACGGCACGTGCACTGAAAACAATCCTCTGCGATCCAAGTAGACCCAATGAGATGCCTCTTCCCATTGTAGGAATCAACACATGTGTTGGGTGGACCCACTTTACCTGAGAAGAAAGAATTGAAGAGTTGAACCTGCAGCAGAATCCAAGCTGCCAAGCTGTTCCGAGAAACCTGCTACTAGAGTTGGAGACTACTACCAGTAGTAGTACTGGTAATAGTCTCCAACTGTGGTACTACTACTACTACTACTACTACTACTACTACTACCACATTTATCCAAACTACTTTTGAATAAATGTGACAAAGTCAGAGATTCTCAGTCATCCAGGTTATGATGGTCCCAAAGATGGAACAACCATGAGCTGTATGACTGAGAAACCCTGCAGACTTTTAGCTGTAGAGTTTGGGATGAACACCCTTGAAATGGTGTGGGAGTAGGAATGGAATTCCAGAGGGGGAAAAATTGCAGATTGCAGGAACCATTTGCATCACTCAGGTGACCCTGAGGACACAGAGAAACCTCCAAGTGGCCTCAATGACCCTCTAAAAGGATGCAAATGACCAGCTGTGCGCAAAGAATATAAATCCTTCCATTCCTCCCCATCCAGTTGGAGCTGAAGAAGCTTCTTGTATGAGAAGTGAAACATCTTAAAAGAAAAAACAAGAAAGTCCAGTTGCCTCCTGAACAAAAACCACCTTTGGGATAAACGTGACAAGTATATAAATTCTCTGCATTGGCTGAATATTATTATATTTTAATGATTGATTAGACTTGTAAGGATCGCTGATGATCAAACAACTTCTGCATTAATACAGTCGGGGTTTCCTGGCCCACCTGAATGAAAACCTGGATTGTAAATATTAAGCCCACAATGTTTCTCCTGGCATTACTAAACTTTCAAGCAGTACAGTGATTTCTTCAAATGTACAAAGAGTTTAGTTACCATGTGGAAACATATCATCAAATGAAAATAGCACGCATGACATGTAGCCAGTGTGAGAGAGAGGATGATCAGGCTGAAGGAGACTTTCTGAGAAAGGAAAAGAAAAAAAGCCATGAGAATCTTAGTAATTGTTTCAGAAGCTGGCTGTTCAAAGTCTTCTAGTTCCCCTATGATAATATCAAAGTTCATGAACTTTGGAACCAGCCCTCTGCGTTAAGTTTACAATCTTGTGCAAGTGTGTATTTCGGTCCCTGTTGCACAAGAGGGTCAACCTGGAACATCTCCTCCCCTCTTGGTGCCAGCTGCACACAATCCAGGCTACTTGAGTATCTCAACACTTTAACAGAGGTTAACAGATAATCAGAGTTGGAAGAGAACTTGTAGGTCATCTAGTCCAACTGCTCCTCTGAGCAGGAGACCCTACACCATTTCTGACAGATGGCAATCCAGTCTCTTCTTGAAATCTTCCAGTGATGAAGCTCCCACAACTTCTGAAGGCAACTTCTGTTCTATTGGTGGATTGTTCTCACTGTCAGAAAGTTTCTCCTTATTTACAGGTTAAATCTCTCCTTGACCAGTTTCCATCCATTGTTCATTGTCTGGCCTTCAGGTGGTTTGGAGAATAGCTTGACCCCTTCCTCCTCTCTGGGGCAGCCCCTCAAATATTGGAAGACTGCTCTTCTGTCTGCCCTGGTCCTTCTCTTCCCTAGACTAGCCAGGCCCAGTTCCTGCAACCGTTCTTCGTATGTTTTAGTCTCCAGTCCCTTCATCATCCTGGTTGCTCTCTTCTCTGCCCTCTTTCCAGAGTCTCAACATCTTTTTTATAGTGTGGTGACCAAAACTGGATGCAGTATTCCAGGTGTGGCCTTACAAAGGCTTTATAGAGTGGTAGTAGTATCTCCCTTGATCTTGATTGTATCCCTCTGTTAACGCAACTTAGGATTGCATTGGCTTTTTGGCTACCTTCATTCGTCTAACCCTTTGTTTGTATGTCTCCCTAGTAGTCCTCACCGTGGAATGTCTTTCCGTCCTTCTCCTCTCCAGAGGCAAATTGTTGGCATTGACCTCACATGGTGAAGGGAAATATGCCTTACCCAGATACATCAGTGTCTGTTCCTTTCACTGGCCTTTTCCCACCTGTGATGCTTTGTGAGGGACAAATGACAATCTCGACTCTCTGCCCCTGAGTTGTGATGTCCCTCATGCCACAAAGTGCATTTCGGTATTTGTGTATCTGTCATTAATCCTTCCAAATACCTGGAAAGTGCCCTCTGCATTTAAGCCCTTGTCCCAAAATTAGACCCTCAACCACTGGATTTTAAACTCATCCCACTTACCCCAAAATGCAACTAACTGGGTTTGCAACAGTTCTTTTTGTCCTATCTCTCTTTTGCAGTTCTAAAGAAACATCTGATGGTATTTCATTTCTTTCTGTATTTCCCTTCTCTTCTCACATCCAAGGCAAACTGGGCTCTGGTTGCAAGTGAAGGACAAACCATTTGACTTACCATCTTTGGGGAAGAGCGAGGAAATTCCGAGTAGGGAGGAAGGACAAGGAGCAGCACTTCTCTCTGAGGCCAACAAGGAATCTGCTCCTCCAATTTAAATTAAAAATAAAGACCGCCCCTTGTACATTTAAAAAAAATATTCTGAGTGAAAGTTTTGGCAAAATATCCACTTTCAGAGAGTAAACATTTGCTTTACAAAGACTTTTGTGTTTGTTCTGCAGATGTGATAAAGGGAAAGCATTTCATCAGCGTCAGATCCACTTTGCTAGAAAGAGACCAAATGATGGAGAGGCTGAAAATCGCGAGCAGTATGTGAGAAATTGAAGCAGCCAGATGTGCAGCCTCCACCCCAGCTTCCCCCAAGATGCCCCCTACCCATATTGAGCACTTGGGATTGTAGCCCACCAGGTGATGGGATGCCCTCTTGGAAGTGGGATTTACTTTCACTCTTTCCCAGGGACTTCCAATCAGAATGGGGCACTTTAGAAATGTCCTCCCCTGATATGGGTTTCTCTCCTGCATTAATTCTTCCCACTTGCTCTCTGGCAATGCTCGAGGGGCGCTGCATGTTTTCCCAATGGATCTCCTGTAGGAGATCTTTCTGTGGAATGTTCTGATGTCCTCTTTCATAACATGAGGTTGTTCATGAACTTTGGGAAAAGCCCTCTAGGTTAAGTTTACTATCTTGTGCAAGTGTGTATTTGAACTCTGTTACGCGACAGGGTCATCCCAGAACATCTTCCTCCAGAATACCTGAATATCTCTCTCTCTCCATTAGTGTTGTTGGGATTGAACCCAGCAGAGATGGGCAGAGATGGGCCTTACCCTCACATTGGTGGTATCTGCTGCTTTTGGTCCCCCCTCCCACTATGATGCTTTGGTGGTGGGGAAGGGATAATTCTGATGCTGTAATCCTGAGATGATATGTCCCCCATATTGTGTGTCTACTGTTAACCCTACTAAATAGCTGGAAAATAAGCAAAATGCAAGAATCCTTGCCCACATAGTACACCACGGAACTGGATGTTACATTCACCCCAAGTATCACAAAATGTAATTAATTCATTTTGTATATATATTGTTTTTGTCCTTTGTCTCTTCTGTAGTTCTGAAGACACTTTATCTGATGGCATTCGATCATCATTTCTTTCTCTTATTTATACCTTTATTTTATCTAAATAACATACAGCATGGACCTCTGACAATTTCCCCCACAGTTACAATCTTGTAGAATGACTGTCCCAAAGGGGCCCCCTCATTTCTCCAGCCCTTCTCTTGTGTATTGGGTTTGCTTGTGTGTGACAGGCTTTATATATATAATCTCCACATTATAATTATATATATATATATATATAAATTTTCTGCAATGATGCCCCATAGCAAACAATGGATTATTTTTAAACAACTCATACTTTTGCTCAACACAGCCATTCAAGGCTTGGTAGTGGAAGCAACCTTTGGGGCTCCTAAGACAGCTCATATTGTACTTCCGCTCCGTGGACATCATTGGCTACTGCTCTGCTTCTGAGTGCAGTTCAAAATGTTCGTTGTAAGCTTGAAAGCCCGTGAAGTCAAGGCCATCGTATTTGTCCTGGCAGACAGGGTCTACTTTGGAGCCAAAGAACGCCCAGAAACAGGTAGTCCTCAACTTACAACAGTTCATTGAGTGATCATTGGAAGTTACAATAGCACTCAAACAAAGTGACTTATGTCCATTTTTCACACTTATGACCGTTGCAGAATCCTGATGCTTACATGATTCATATTGACGATTGGTACATATTTATGACCTTTGGGTGTCCCGGGATCATATGATCCCCTTTCTGTGACCTTCTGACAAGCAAAGTCAAGGTCAGGATTCCAATAAATCCATCCCCATTCACATCATAAGTCTCTAGCCGCATCTCTCAGAGAAAATAAAATTGATTTATTAGAAGTGGCCATACATCATTCATTTCCCCCTTGACCATGCTCTTTCCACCACCCCCTGGATGTATATTCTCCAATGGGACACATCCATAGCCAAGAATCCTCAATCATGCTCTCCAGTAATATTCTTGCGCTTTGACAACTTTGGGCTGCCAGGGTGATTATCTAGGCACTTAAGGAATGCACTGCTTCCCCCACTCCCTTTTTCTGGAAGCTAAAAAGACCAAAGGAGTATCTTTTTAGTTGAAAGTCAATGGGAAAGCCAGATTCACTTAACAACCAGGTTACTAATTTAAGAAATGCAGTGATTCAACGTAGCAACTGTAGCAAGAAAAGTGGTAAAATACGGCAAAACTCACTTAACAAATCTCTCACATAAATTCTGGGCTCAGTTGTGGTTGTGAGGACTACCTGCAGTGACTTGCTTAATAACTACCACACACACACACACAAAAGATTATAAAATCTGGTCAGTTCACACGATGACATACTTTATGGCCATTATGACTTAAAACCATGTGGGCAGATTCCATTACAGTCATAAATCAAGGACCACTGATTTCCCTTCCTTTGTAATAGCAGGGAAGCTCAATCTGTATATGGTTCCCAAAAAGATTTGCCCAAATTTTTTTAAAAGGTTCTTTTCATGACTGGGTTAAAATTGGTGCACCAATCCATGAGTTGCAACAAAACCACACTGACAACAGCATTTCCTATGCTCACTTGTGCAAGCTGCACCTTGGCAGAATGATAATGCCAGCAAAAGCAGAACATCCTGAAGAATGCCAAAAGGAAGACATGATGGTGAATTCTCACTTCTAGCGCTTTTAATTCTCTCTTGCTCTTTATGAGCTTTTCAATGAGTAAGAGAAATGTGCAAGCATTGATACACTGACCCACCAATGTGCAAGCATTGACACACTGACCCACCAATGCACAAGCATTGACCCACTGACTCACCAAACTGATGCAGGCCAAACTCTCGCGTACTGCATGGCTGACATTATGACATGAGCTTAATTTTTACATAATTGTTATTTAATAAAAAGAAAAGAGAAGACAAAAAGGAATAAGAGACTGATATGAGACATTTATTCCAGTTTATACATGTGAAGAGATCAGACTTCACAGCGCTGTGATGGGTCATCAATTTTAAGGTATTCATATTCACATGTAGTGTCATTTAGCTCTGCTATGCACCCTGGAATATCTCTAATATTTCTTTGAAGGAAAAAAAAAGGAGGGGAAGGAGGAAGAGGAAGAAGGAGAGGTTGTGGTCAGTCAAACTTTCTGTCTTTATTATATCTAAATAATGTCCAGAGTATTTCTCCCATTATTTCTCCTATTATTATAATCACAGCTATGACTCTCAGTTCGTGGCTGGCCCAAAGGGGCCACCTCATTCCTCCAGACATTCTCTCCTCAGATCCAAGTCAATTAAAACTCTTCTTGCAAATGAAGAACAAACCACATTAGAAAGATGACGTAGTGATGAAATCTTGGTTTGTGTTATTCTTTTTGTCAGTAAAGTGCAGGTTATGTCTAGTCAAAATTGAGCACAAACCCCCCATTCCCATGGCTGCCACCAGTTCCTTCAGCAGGAGCTGTGAGTTTAAGAAGACTCTTCCCCAATTCTGTACCAGCTCAATCTGGGGGGGGCGCCACCCAGTAACGAGTCAAAGGTGATATATGCCCCGGTCCTTTGGGTGGGGGCAAAAACCCCACACCCAATCTATGTTGCCATGGTTGAGTCAAAACTGTTTCCTCCCAATCATTTAAGGGCCTCCAGGTACTTGGGCAGAACCACCACAGCACCACAACTATGAATATATTAAAAAATGCTTGTGACTTCACTAAGAGAAAATGAGCAAATTAATAGATCTGATGGTGGCCTGGAACCTCTTCCTACCTGTGGCAGCAATGCATTCCCTCTGTGTCACAGTCACACTGAAAACAATCCGCTGCAATCCACGTGGATCCAAAGAGATGCATTCTTTTATCATAGACATCAACACATGTGTTGGGTATCACCTCTTTACCTGAGGAGAAAGAATTGAAGAGTTGAACCTGCAGCAGAATCCAAACTGCCAAGCTGTTCCGAGAAACCTGCTACTAGAGTTGGAGACTACTACCAGTAGTAGTACTGGTAATAGTCTCCAACTGTGGTACTACTACTATGACTACTACTACCACATTTATCCAAACTACTTTTGAATAAATGTGACAAAGTCTGTAGAGATTCTCAGTCATCCAGGTTATGATGGTCCCAAAGATGGAACAACCATGAGCTGTATGACTGAGAAACCCTGCAGACTTTTAGCTGTAGAGTTTGGGATGAACACCCTTGAAATGGTGTGGGAGTAGGAATGGAATTCCAGAGGGGGAAAAATTGCAGATTGCAGGAACCATTTGCATCACTCAGGTGACCCTGAGGACACAGAGAAACCTCCAAGTGGCCTCAATGACCCTCTAAAAGGATGCAAATGACCAGCTGTGTGCAAAGAATATAAATCCTTCCATTCCTCCCCATCCAGTTGGAGCTGAAGAAGCTTCTTGTATGAGAAGCAAAACATCTTAAAAGAAAAAACAAGAAAGTCCAGTTGCCTCCTGAACAAAAACCACCTTTGGGATGAACGTGACAAGTATACAAATTCTCTGCATTGGCTGAATATTATTATATTTTAATGATTGATTAGACTTGTAAGGATCGCTGATGATCAAACAACTTCTGCATTAATACAGTCGGTGTTTCCTGGCCCACCTGAATGAAAACCTGGATTGTAAACATTAAGCCCACAACGTTTCTCCTGCCATTACTAAACCTTTGCAAGCAGTACAGTGATGATTTGCTCAAATGTATGAAGAGTTTGGTTACCACGTGGAAACATATAGTCAAACCCAACCTCATAGCACGCATGACATGTAGCCAGCATGAGAGAGAGGATGATCAGGCTGAAGAAGACTTTCTGAGAAAGGAAAGAAAAAACAAAAAATAAGCCATGAGAGATCCTACTAATTGTTTCACAAGTTGGCTATTCAAAGTCCTTCTAATTTCCCCTCCAATAATACAATGAAGTTCATGAACTTTGGAACCCTAAGTTTACAATCTTGTGCAAGTGTGTATTTCGATCCCTGTTGCACAAGAGGGTCAACCTGGAACATCTCCCTCCCCTCTTGGTGTGCCAGCTGCACACAATCCAGGCTACCTGAATAACTCAATACTTCAACACAGGTTAACAGATTAACAGAGTTGGAAAGGACCTTGTAGGTCATCTAGTCCAACCGCCTGACTGAGCAGGAGACCCCACACCATTTCTGACAGATGGCAATCCAGTCTTTTCTTGAAAGCCTCCAGGGATGAAGCTCCCACAACTTCTGAAAGCAACTTCTGTTCCATGGATCTATTGTTCTCACTGTCAGAAAGTTTCTCCTTATCTCCAGGTTAAATCTCTCCTTGTTCAGTTTCCATCCATTATTCCTTGTCTGGCCTTCGGGTGCTTTGGAAAACAGCCTGACCCCTTCCTCTCTATGGCAGCCCCTCAAATATTGGAAGACTTCTCTCATGTCTCCCCTGGTCTTTCTTTTCCCTAGACTAGCCAGGCCTGGCTCCTGCAACTGTTCATCGTATGTTTTAGTCTTCAGCTCTTCTCTGCACTTTTTCTAGAGTCTCAACATCTTTTTATAGTGTGGTGACCAAAACTGGATGCAGGACTCTAAGTGTGGCCTTACAAAGGCTTTATAGAGTGGTAGTAGTACCTCCCTTGATCTTGATTGTATCCCTCTGTTAACGCAACTTAGGATTGCATTGGCTTTTTGGCTACCTTCATTCGTCTAACCCTTTGTTTGTATGTCTCCTAGTAGTCCTCACCGTGGAATGTCTTTCCGTCCTTCTCCTCTCCAGAGGCAAATTGTTGGCATTAACCTCACATGGTGAAGGGAAATATGCCTTATCCAGATACATCAGTGTCTGTTCCTTTCACTGGCCTTTTCCCACCTGTGATGCTTTGTGAGGGACAAATGACAATCTCGACTCTCTGCCCCTGAGTTGTGATGTCCCTCACAACAAAAAGTGCATTTCGGTATTTGTGTATCTGTCATTAATCCTTCCAAATACCAGGAAAGGGCACTCTGCATTTAAGCCCTTGTCCCAAAATTAGACCCTCAACCACTGGATTTTAAACTCATCCCATCTTACCCCAAAATGCAACTAACTGGGTTTGCAACAGTTCTTTTTGTCCTATCTCTCTTTTGAAGTTCTAAAGAAACATCTGATGGTATTTCATTTCTTTCTGTATTTCTATCTTTCCTTTATCTAAATAACATACAGAATGAACCTCTTATTATTTCCCTCACAGTTACAACCTTGTAGAGTAACCGTCCCAAAGGGGCCCCCTCATTCCCCTGGCCCTTCTCTTCTCACATCCAAGGCAAACTGGGCTCTGGTTGCAAGTGAAGAACAAACCACTTTACTTACCATCTTTGGGGAAGAGCGAGGAAATTCCGAGTAGGGAGGAAGGACACGGAGCAGCACTTCTCTCTGAGGCCAGCAAGGAATCTGCTCCTCCAATTTAAATTAAAAATAAAGACCGCCCCTTGTACATTTAAAAAAAATATTCTGAGTGAAAGTTTTGGCAAAATATCCACTTTCAGAGATTAAACATTTGCTTTACAAAGACTTTTGTGTTTGTTCTGCAGATGTTCTGCAGATCCACTTTGCTAGAAAAAGACCAAATGATGGAGAGGCTGAAAATCGCCAGCAGTATGTGAGAAATTGAAGCAGCCAGATGTGCAGCCTCCACCCCAGCTTCCCCCAAGATGCTCCCTACCCATATTGAGTACTTGGGATTGTAGCCCACCAGGTGATGGAATGTCCTCTCGGAAGTGGGATTTACTTTCACTCTTTCCCAGGGACTTCCAATCAGAATGGGGCACTTTAGAAATGTCCTCCCCTGATATGGCTTTCTTTGCAGGCTCTTTGTGAGTTACAATCTCAGGGGTTTCTCTCCTGCATTAATTCTTCCCACTTGCTCTCTGGCAATGCTCGAGGGGCGCTGCACATTTTCCCAATGGATCTCCTGTAGGAGATCTTTCTGTGGAATGTTCTGATGTCCTCTTTCATAACATGAGGTTGTTCATGAACTTTGGGAAAAGCCCTCTAGGTTAAGTTTACTATCTTGTGCAAGTGTGTATTTGAACTCTGTTATGCAACAGGGTCATCCCAGAACATCTTCCTCCAGAATACCTGAATCTCTCTCTCTCTCCATTAGTGTTGTTGGGATTGAACCCAGCAGAGATGGGCAGAGATGGGCCTTACCCTCACATTGGTGGTATCTGCTGCTTTTGGTCCCCCCTCCCACTATGATGCTTTGGTGGTGGGGAAGGGATAATTCTGACGCTGTAATCCTGAGATGATATGTCCCCCATATTGTGCGTCTACTGTTAACCCTACTAAATAGCTGGAAAATAAGCAAAATGCAAGAATCCTTGCCCACATAGTACACCAGGGAACTGGATGTTACATTCACCCCAAGTATCACAAAATGTAATTAATTCATTTTGTATATATATTGTTTTTGTCTTTTGTCTCTTCTGTAGTTCTGAAGACACTTTATCTGATGGCATTCGATCATCATTTCTTTCTCTTATTTATACCTTTATTTTATCTAAATGAAGTACAGTATGGACCTCTTATTATTTTCCCCACAGTTACAACTTTGTAGAATGACTGTCCCAAAGGGGCCCCCTCATTCCCCCGGCCCTTCTCTTCTCACATCCAAGGTAAGTTGGGCTCTGGTTGCAAGTGAAGGACAAACCATTTGACTTTCCATCCTGACTTTGGGAAAGACCCAGGAAATTCCGAGTTGGAAGGTAGGACAAGGAGCAGCAATTCCCTCTGAGGCCAGCAACGAATCTTACACATGAACGTGTGACTTTTAAACAAATGATTGCTCCTTTATTTTCAAGATTTTCCAGTTGATGAAGTTTTGTATGGTACATAGTTTTGCATAGTTGTGTGTGTGTGTGTGTGTGTATGTATATGTATGTGTGTGTGTGTGTGTGTTTTCTTAAGTTTTCTCAGGTATTCATATGTATGGTATTCAGCTTTGTTCGGGTATTTTCCCACGTTCTTATAGTTGTGCTTTTAAAGTTGTGGTGACGTTTCGGCAGAATCTCATCTGCCATCATCAGGCTTGTGTATTGGGTTCGTCTGTGTGTCAGGCTTTATATATATAATCTCCACATTATAATTATATATATATATATATATATATATATATATATATATATATATTTGTTTTCGTAGATTTTCACGGGTAAAGGTATGTAGGTCTTGGTGTATTCGGGTCTTGTCCCGTGTAAGGTTGAGAATACCTTGGCAACGTTTCGACGAAATCTCATCCGTCATCTTCAGGCTGGTGTCTTCAGCTTCGTTCTCCTGGGAGAAGTGTGTGATCGTGGCTGTTTTTCCCTTTTAAACTCTAGAGTTGGATGTGTTGTTACTTTTGATTGGTTTGTGGAGTTGATGTATGCAGATTGGATGGCTTTTCCTGAGACCCTGTGTGGCTGAGGTGCTGGAGGTGTGTCTCTCAGCCTTTGTGTTGTAACGACCTGGGTAATGGGCTGTGTGATGACCTTCTGAGTTCTATTGTTGTGATGTCCTGGGTGTGGTGCTGTAATCTCCTGGGTCGTTGTCTGTGCTGCAACCTCCTGATGTTTTGTGTTGTGATCTCCTGAGTTCTGTGATGTAGTATCCTGGGTGGAAGGCTGTGATGTGGCATTCTGGGCCTTGGTTTGGCTCAGTTTGAGGTCTGGCTATGTGTTTATAGCGTGTGTCAGTTTGCTTAGTTTGGGGGTTGGAGGGGGTGTAGCAGCTGGTGTTGCAGCCATGGTCTGGTTTCTGGATGGTGGTTGCCTTTCATCTGTGGCGTGGGCTTGGGTTTGAGTCTGGTGAAGGAGATTGGTGGTGGCATCATGTGTTATTTTGGGTCGGTGTTGGTTTTGTGGCTGGGACTTCGTTTGTTGATTAGA
>CM019156.1:2408846-2508062 GCA_009733165.1 Naja naja | reverse complement strand
CATAATTGTTATTTAATAAAAAGAAAAGAGAAGACAAAAAGGAATAAGAGACTGATATGAGACATTTATTCCAGTTTATACATGTGAAGAGATCAGACTTCACAGCCTGTGATGGGTCATCAATTTTAAGGTATTCATATTCACATGTAAAGTGTCATTTAGCTCTGCTATGCACCCTGGAATATCTCTAATATTTCTTTGAAGGAAAAAGGAGGGAAGGGAAGAAGAAGAAGAAGGAGGTTGTGGTCAGTCAAACTTTTCTGTCTTTATTATATCTAAATAATGTCCAGAGTATTTCTCCCATTATTTCTCCTATTATTATAACCACAGCTATGACTCTCAGTTCGTGGCTGGCCCAAAGGGGCCACCTCATTCCTCCAGACATTCTCTCCTCAGATCCAAGTCAATTAAAACTCTTCTTGCAAATGAAGAACAAACCACATTAGAAAGATGACGTAGTGATGAAATCTTGGTTTGTGTTATTCTTTTTGTCAGTAAAGTGCAGGTTATGTCTAGTCAAAATTGAGCACAAACCCCCCATTCCCATGGCTGCCACCAGTTCCTTCAGCAGGAGCTGTGAGTTTAAGAAGACTCTTCCCCATTCTGTACCAGCTCAATCTGGGGCGCCACCCAGTAACGAGTAAGGTGATATATGCCCTCAGTCTGGTGGGGCAAAACCCCACACCCAATCTATGTTGCCATGGTTGAGTCAAAACTGTTTCCTCCCAATCATTTAAGGGCCTCCAGGTACTTGGGCAGAACCACCACAGCACCACAACTATGAATATATTAAAAATGCTTGTGACTTCACTAAGAGAAAATGAGCAAATTAATAGATCTGATGGTGGCCTGGAACCTCTTCCTACCTGTGGCAGCAATGCATTCCCTCTGTGTCACAGTCACACTGAAAACAATCTGCTGCAATCCACGGATCCAAAGAGATGCATTCTTTTATCATAGACATCAACACATGTTGGGTATCACCTCTTTACCTGAGGAGAAAGAATTGAAGAGTTGAACCTGCAGCAGAATCCAAACTGCCAAGCTGTTCCAGAAACCTGCTACTAGAGTTGGAGACTACTACCAGTAGTAGTACTGGTAATAGTCTCCAACTGTGGTACTACTACTATGACTACTACTACCACATTTATCCAAACTACTTTTGAATAATGTGACAAAGTTCAGAGATTCTCAGTCATCCAGGTTATGATGGTCCCAAAGATGGAACAACCATGAGCTGTATGACTGAGAAACCCTGCAGACTTTTAGCTGTAGAGTTTGGGATGAACACCCTTGAAATGGTGTGGAGTAGGAATGGAATTCCAGAGGGGGAAAATTGCAGATTGCAGGAACCATTTGCATCACTCAGGTGACCCTGAGGACACAGAGAAACCTCCAAGTGGCCTCAATGACCCTCTAAAGGATGCAAATGACCAGCTGTGCAAAGAATATAAATCCTTCCATTCCTCCCCATCCAGTTGGAGCTGAAGAAGCTTGTATGAGAAGCAAAACATCTTAAAAGAAAAAACAAGAAAGTCCAGTTGCCTCCTGAACAAAAACCACCTTTGGGATAAACGTGACAAGTATATAAATTCTCTGCATTGGCTGAATATTATTATATTTTAATGATTGATTAGACTTGTAAGGATTGCTGATGATCAAACAACTTCTGCATTAATACAGTCGGTGTTTCCTGGCCCACCTGAATGAAAACCTGGATTGTAAATATTAATCCCACAACGTTTCTCCTGCCATTACTAAACCTTTGCAAGCACTACAGTGATGATTTGCTCAAATGTATAAAGAGTTTGGTTACCACGTAGAAACATAGAGTCAAACCCAACATCATAGCACGCATGACATGCAGCCAGCATGAGAGAGAAGATGATCAGGCTGAAGGAGACTTTCTGAGAAAGGAAAGAAAAAAAAAAAAGCCATGAGAGATCTTACTAATTGTTTCACAAGTTGGCTATTCAAAGTCCTTCTAACTGAATAATACAATGAAGTTCATGAACTTTGGAACCCTAAGTTTACAATCTTGTGCAAGTGTGTATTTCGACCTGTTGCACAAGAGGGTCAACCTGGAACATCTCCCTCCCCTCTGTGCCAGCTGCACACAACCAGGCTACCTGAATAACTCAATATCAACACAGGTTAACAGATTAACAGAGTTGGAAGGGACCTTGTAGGTCATCTAGTCCAACTGCCTGACTGAGCAGGAGACCCCACACCATTTCTGACAGATGGCAATCCAGTCTTTTCTTGAAAGCCTCCAGGGATGAAGCTCCCACAACTTCTGAAAGCAACTTCTGTTCCATGGATCTATTGTTCTCACTGTCAGAAAGTTTCTCCTTATCTCCAGGTTAAATCTCTCCTTGTTCAGTTTCCATCCATTATTCCTTGTCTGGCCTTCAGGTGCTTTGGAAAACAGCCTGACCCCTTCCTCTATGGCAGCCCCCTCAAATATTGGAAGACTCTCTCATGTCCCCTGGTCTTTCTTTTCCCTAGACTAGCCAGGCCTGGCTCCTGCAACTGTTCATCGTATGTTTTAGTCTTCAGCTCTTCTGCACTTCTTTTCTAGAGTCTCAACATTTTTTATAGTGTGGTGACCAAAACTGGATGCAGGACTTCAAGTGTGGCCTTACAAAGGCTTTATAGAGTGGTAGTAGTACCTGATCTTGATTGTATCCTCTGTTAACGCAACTTAGGATTGCATTGGCTTTTGGCTACCTTCATCTGTCTAACCCTTTGTTTGTATGTCTCCTAGTAGTCCTCACCGTGGAATGTCTTTCCGTCCTTCTCCTCTCCAGAGGCAAATTGTTGGCATTAACCTCACATGGTGAAGGGAAATATGCCTTATCCAGATACATCAGTGTCTGTTCCTTTCACTGGCCTTTTCCCACCTGTGATGCTTTGTGAGGGACAAATGACAATCTCGACTCTCTGCCCCTGAGTTGTGATGTCCCCCACACCAAAAAGTGCATTTCGGTATTTGTGTATCTGTCATTAATCCTTCCAAATACCAGGAAAGGGCACTCTGCATTTAAGCCCTTGTCCCAAAATTAGACCCTCAACCACTGGATTTTAAACTCATCCCATCTTACCCCAAAATGCAACTAACTGGGTTTGCAACAGTTCTTTTTGTCCTATCTCTTTGAAGTTCTAAAGAAACATCTGATGGTATTTCATTTCTTTCTGTATTTCTATCTTTCCTTTATCTAAATAACATACAGAATGAACCTCTTATTATTTCCTCACAGTTACAACCTTGTAGAGTAACCGTCCCAAAGGCCCCTCATTCCCCTGGCCCTTCTTCACATCCAAGGCAAACTGGGCTCTTTGCAAGTGAAGAACAAACCACTTTACTTACCATCTTTGGGAAGAGCGAGGAAATTCCGAGTAGGGAGGAAGGACAGGAGCAGCACTTCTCTGAGGCCAGCAAGGAATCTGCTCCTCCAATTTAAATTAAAAATAAAGACCGCCCTTGTACATTTAAAAAAATATTCTGAGTGAAAGTTTTGGCAAAATATCCACTTTCAGAGATTAAACATTTGCTTTACAAAGACTTTGTGTTTGTTCTGCAGATGTTCTGCAGATCCACTTTGCTAGAAAAAGACCAAATGATGGAGAGGCTGAAAATCGCCAGCAGTATGTGAGAAATTGAAGCAGCCAGATGTGCAGCCTCCACCCCAGCTTCCCCAAGATGCTCCCTACCCATATTGAGCACTTGGGATTGTAGCCCACCAGGTGATGGAATGTCCTCGAAGTGGGATTTACTTTCACTCTTTCCCAGGGACTTCCAATCAGAATGGGGCACTTTAGAAATGTCCTCCCTGATATGGCTTTCTTTGCAGGCTCTGTGAGTTACAATCTCAGGGTTTCTCCTGCATTAATTCTTCCCACTTGCTCTCTGGCAATGCTCGAGGGGGCTGCACATTTTTCCCAATGGATCTCCTGTAGGAGATCTTTCTGGAATGTTCTGATGTCCTCTTTCATAACATGAGGTTGTTCATGAACTTTGGGAAAAGCCCTCTAGGTTAAGTTTACTATCTTGTGCAAGTGTGTATTTGAACTCTGTTATGCAACAGGGTCATCCCAGAACATCTTCCTCCAGAATACCTGAATCTCTCTCTCTCCATTAGTGTTGTTGGGATTGAACCCAGCAGAGATGGGCAGAGATGGGCCTTACCCTCACATTGGTGGTATCTGCTGCTTTTGGTCCCCCTCCCACTATGATGCTTTTGGTGGGGAAGGGATAATTCTGACGCTGTAATCCTGAGATGATATGTCCCCCATATTGTGCGTCTACTGTTAACCCTACTAAATAGCTGGAAAATAAAATGCAAGAATCCTTGCCCACATAGTACACCAGGGAACTGGATGTTACATTCACCCCAAGTATCACAAAATGTAATTAATTCATTTTGTATATATATTGTTTTTGTCTTTTGTCTCTTCTGTAGTTCTGAAGACACTTTATCTGATGGCATTCGATCATCATTTCTTTTCTTATATCCTTTATTTTATCTAAATGAAGTACAGTATGGACCTCTTATTATTTTCCACAGTTACAACTTGTAGAATGACTGTCCCAAAGGCCCCTCATTTCTCCAGCCCTTCTCTTCTCACATCCAAGGTGTTGGGCTCTGGTTGCAAGTGAAGGACAAACCATTTGACTTTCCATCCTGACTTTGGGAAAGACCCAGGAAATTCGAGTTGGAAGGTAGGACAAGGAGCAGCAATTCCTCTGAGGCCAGCAACGAATCTTACACATGAACGTGTGACTTTTAAACAAATGATGCTAACATTGCTCCTTTATTTTCAAGATTTTCCAGTTGATGAAGTTTTGTATGGTACATAGTTTTGCATAGTTGTGTGTGTGTGTGTGTATGTATATGTATGTGTGTGTGTGTGTGTGTTTTCTTAAGTTTTCTCAGGTATTCATATGTATGGTATTCAGCTTTGTTCGGGTATTTTCCCACGCTCTTATAGTTGTGCTTTTTAAAGTTGTGGTGACGCTCGGCAGAATCTCATCTGCCATCATCAGGCTTGTGTATTGTCTGTGTGTCAGGCTTTATATATAATCTCCACATTATAATTATATATATATATATATATATATATATATATATATATATATATATATATATATATAAAATCTCCACAGTTTATGACTTTTTCTCGAAAACTGCTGTTTACTACAAATTTTCTGCAATGATGCCCCATAGCAAACAGTGGATTATTTTTAAACAACTCATACTTTTGCTCAACACAGCCATTCAAGGCTTGGTAGTGGAAGCAACCTTTGGGACTCCTAAGACAGCTCATATTGTACTTCCGCTCCGTGGACATCATTGGCTACTGCTCTGCTTCTGAGTGCAGTTCAAAATGTTCGTTGTAAGCTTGAAAGCCCGTGAAGTCAAGGCCATCGTATTTGTCCTGGCAGACAGGGTCTACTTTGGAGCCAAAGAACTCCCAGAAACAGGTAGTCCTCAACTTACAACAGTTCATTGAGTGATCATTGGAAGTTACAACAGCACTCAAACAAAGTGACTTATGTCCATTTTTCACACTTATGACCGTTGCAGAATCCTGATGCTTACATGATTCATATTGATGATTGGTACATATTTATGACCTTTGGGTGTCCCTGGATCATATGATCCCCTTTCTGTGACCTTCTGACAAGCAAAGTCAAGGTCAGGATTCCAACAAATCCATCCCCATTCACATCATAAGTCTCTAGCCGCATCTCTCAGAGAAAATAAAATTGATTTATTAGAAGTGGCCATGTTGGCGTTAGATGGATGCAGCCAATAATGAAATACATCATTCATTTCCCCCTTGACCATGCTCTTTCCCCCACCCCCTGGATGTATATTCTCCAATGGGACACATCCATAGCCAAGAATCCTCAGTCATGCTCTCCAGTAATATTCTTGCGCTTCGACAACTTTGGGCTGCCAGGGTGATTATCTAGGCACTTAAGGAACGCACTGCTTCCCCCACTCCCTTTTTGGAAGCTAAAAAGACCAAAGGAGTATCTTTTTAGTTGAAAGTGAATGGGAAAGCAAGATTCACTTAACAACCAGGTTACTAATTTAAGAAATGCAGTGATTCAACGTAGCAACTGTAGCAAGAAAAGTGGTAAAATAGGGCAAAACTCACTTAACAAATCTCTCACATAAATTCTGGGCTCAGTTGTGGTTGTGAGGACTACCTGCAGTGACTTGCTTAATAACTACACACACACACACACACAAAAGATTATAAAATCTGGTCAGTTCACACGATGACATACTTTATGGCCATTATGACTTAAAACCATGTGGGCAGATTCCATTACAGTCATAAATCAAGGACCACTGATTTCCCTTCATTTGTAATAGCAGGGAAGCTCAATCTGTATATGGTTCCCAAAAAGATTTGCCCAAAATTTTTTAAAAGGTTCTTTTCATGACTGGGTTAAAATTGGTCCACCAATCCATGAGTTGGCACAAAACCACACTGACAACAGCATTTCCTATGCTCACTTGTGCAAGCTGCACCTTGGCAGAATGATAATGCCAGCAAAAGCGGAACATCCTGAAGAATGCCAAAAGGAAAAATCGACGCTGAATTCTCACTTCTAGCGCTTTTAATTCTCCCTTGCTCTTTATGAGCTTTTCAGTGAGTAAGAGAAATGTGCAAGCATTGACACGCTGACCCACCAATGCAAAAGCATAGGACACAATGACCCACCAATGTGCAAGCAATGACACACTGACTCACCAAACTGATGCAGGCCAAACTCTCGTGTACTGCATGGCTGACATTATGACATGAGCTTCATTTTTACATAATTGTTATTTAATAAAAAGAAAAGAGAAGACAAAAAGGAATAAGAGACTGATATGAGACATTTATTCCGGTTCATACATGTGAAGAGATCAGACTTCACAGCGCTGTGATGGGTCATCAATTTTAAGGTATTCATATTCACATGTAAAGCGATTTATCTGTACTTTGCACCCTGGAATATCTCTAAAATTTCTTTGAAGGAAAAAAAGGGAGGGGAAGGAGGAAGAGGAAGAAGGAGAGGTTGTGGTCAGTCAAACTTTCTGTCTTTATTATATCTAAATAATGTCCAGAGTATTTCTCCCATTATTTCTCCTATTATTATAACCACAGCTATGACTCTCAGTTCGTGGCTGGCCCAAAGGCCACTTCATTCCTCCAGACATTCTCTCCTCAGATCCAAGTCAATTAAAACTCTTCTTGCAAATGAAGAACAAACCACATTAGAAAGATGATGTAGTGATGAAATCTTGGTTTGTGTTATTCTTTTTGTCAGTAAAGTGCAGGTTATGTCTAGTCAAAATTGAGCACAAACCCCCCATTCCCATGGCTGCCACCAGTTCCTTCAGCAGGAGCTGTGAGTTTAAGAAGACTCTTCCCCAATTCTGTACCAGCTCAATCTGGGGGGGGGGGTGCCACCCAGTAACGAGTCAAAGGTGATATATGCCCCAGTCCTTTGGGCGGGGGCAAAAACCCCACACCCAATCTATGTTGCCATGGTTGAGTCAAAACTGTTTCCTCCCAATCCTTTAAGGGCCTCCAGGTACTTGGGCAGAACCACCACAGCACCACAACTATGAATATATTTAAAAATGCTTGTGACTTCACTAAGAGAAGATGAGCAAATTAATAGATCTGATGGTGGCCTGGAACCT
The DNA here is from genome assembly GCA_009733165.1 of Naja naja. NCBI lineage: Eukaryota > Metazoa > Chordata > Lepidosauria > Squamata > Elapidae > Naja > Naja naja. The sequence continues at coordinate 2,500,350 of CM019156.1, read as the reverse complement.
CTTCCTACCTGTGGCAGCAATGCATTCCCTCTGTGTCACAGTCACACTGAAAACAATCCGCTGCAATCCACGTGGATCCAAAGAGATGCATTCTTTTATCATAGACATCAACACATGTGTTGGGTATCACCTCTTTACCTGAGGAGAAAGAATTGAAGAGTTGAACCTGCAGCAGAATCCAAACTGCCAAGCTGTTCCGAGAAACCTGCTACTAGAGTTGGAGACTACTACCAGTAGTAGTACTGGTAATAGTCTCCAACTGTGGTACTACTACTACGACTACTACTACCACATTTATCCAAACTACTTTTGAATAAATGTGACAAAGTCTGTAGAGATTCTCAGTCATCCAGGTTATGATGGTCCCAAAGATGGAACAACCATGAGCTGTATGACTGAGAAACCCTGCAGACTTTTAGCTGTAGAGTTTGGGATGAACACCCTTGAAATGGTGTGGGAGTAGGAATGGAATTCCAGAGGGGGAAAAATTGCAGATTGCAGGAACCATTTGCATCACTCAGGTGACCCTGAGGACACAGAGAAACCTCCAAGTGGCCTCAATGACCCTCTAAAAGGATGCAAATGACCAGCTGTGTGCAAAGAATATAAATCCTTCCATTCCTCCCCATCCAGTTGGAGCTGAAGAAGCTTCTTGTATGAGAAGCAAAACATCTTAAAAGAAAAAACAAGAAAGTCCAGTTGCCTCCTGAACAGAAACCACCTTTGGGATAAATGTGACAAGTATATAAATTCTCTGCATTGGCTGAATATTATTATATTTTAATGATTGATTAGACTTGTAAGGATCGCTGATGATCAAACAACTTCTGCATTAATACAGTCGGTGTTTCCTGGCCCACCTGAATGAAAACCTGGATTGTAAACATTAAGCCCACAACGTTTCTCCTGCCATTACTAAACCTTTGCAAGCAGTACAGTGATGATTTGCTCAAATGTATGAAGAGTTTGGTTACCAGGTGGAAACATATAGTCCAACCCAACATCATAGCACGCATGACATGCAGCCAGCATGAGAGAGAAGATGATCAGGCTGAAGGAGACTTTCTGAGAAAGGGAAAGAAAAAAGAAAAAAAAAGCCATGAGAGATCTTACTAATTGTTTCACAAGTTGGCTATTCAAAGTCCTTCTAATTTCCCCTCCGATAATACAATGAAGTTCATGAACTTTGGAACCCTAAGTTTACAATCTTGTGCAAGTGTGTATTTCGATCCCTGTTGCACAAGAGGGTCAACCTGGAACATCTCCCTCCCCTCTTGGTGTGCCAGCTGCACACAATCCAGGCTACCTGAATAACTCAATACTTCAACACAGGTTAACAGATTAACAGAGTTGGAAGGGACCTTGTAGGTCATCTAGTCCAACCGCCTGACTGAGCAGGAGACCCCACACCATTTCTGACAGATGGCAGTCCAGTCTTTTCTTGAAAGCCTCCAGGGATGAAGCTCCCACAACTTCTGAAAGCAACTTCTGTTCCATGGATCTATTGTTCTCACTGTCAGAAAGTTTCTCCTTATCTCCAGGTTAAATCTCTCCTTGTTCAGTTTCCATCCATTATTCCTTGTCTGGCCTTCGGTGCTTTGGAAAACAGCCTGACCCCTTCCTCTATGGCAGCCCTCAAATATTGGAAGACTTCTCTCATGTCTCCCCTGGTCTTTCTTTTCCCTAGACTAGCCAGGCCTGGCTCCTGCAACTGTTCATCGTATGTTTTAGTCTTCAGCTCTTCTCTGCACTTTTTCTAGAGTCTCAACATCTTTTTATAGTGTGGTGACCAAAACTGGATGCAGGACTCTAAGTGTGGCCTTACAAAGGCTTTATAGAGTGGTAGTAGTACCTCCCTTGATCTTGATTGTATCCCTCTGTTAACGCAACTTAGGATTGCATTGGCTTTTTGGCTACCTTCATTCGTCTAACCCTTTGTTTGTATGTCTCCCTAGTAGTCCTCACCGTGGAATGTCTTTCCGTCCTTCTCCTCTCCAGAGGCAAATTGTTGGCATTAACCTCACATGGTGAAGGGAAATATGCCTTATCCAGATACATCAGTGTCTGTTCCTTTCACTGGCCTTTTCCCACCTGTGATGCTTTGTGAGGGACAAATGACAATCTCGACTCTCTGCCCCTGAGTTGTGATGTCCCTCACAACAAAAAGTGCATTTCGGTATTTGTGTATCTGTCATTAATCCTTCCAAATACCAGGAAAGGGCACTCTGCATTTAAGCCCTTGTCCCAAAATTAGACCCTCAACCACTGGATTTTAAACTCATCCCACTTACCCCAAAATGCCACTAATTGGTTTTGCAAAACAGTTCTTTTTGTCCTATCTCTCTTTTGAAGTTCTAAAGAAACATTTGATGGTATTTCATTTCTTTCTGTATTTCTATCTTTCTTTTATCTAAATACCGTAAAACATGAACCTCTTATTATTTCCCTCACAGTTACAACCTTGTAGAGTGACTGTCCCAAAGGGGCCTCCTCATTCCCCCGTCCCTTCTCTTCTCACATCCAAGGCAAACTGGGCTCTGGTTGCAAGTGAAGAACAAACCATTTTACTTACCATCTTAGCTGTGGGGAAGAGCGAGGAAATTCCGAGTAGGGAGGAAGGACAAGGAGCAGCACTTCTCTCTGAGGCCAGCAAGGAATCTGCTCATCCAATTTAAATTAAAAACCAAGACCACCCCTTGTTCAATTTTTTTGAAAAAAATATTCTGAGTGAAAGTTTTGGCAAAATATCCACTTTCAGAGATTAAACATTTGCTTTACAAAGACTTTCATGTTTGTTCTGCAGATGTGATAAAGGGAAAACATTCCATCAGCTTCAGATCCACCTTGTTAGAAAAAGACCAAATGATGGAGAGGCTGAAAATTGCCAGCAGAAAAAGAATCTATTAGACTAACTTTAGAACTAAAAAAAGGGGGGAATCAGAATATTATGATACTTGGTATAAGTTTTATCAATGGCTGCAAAAAAGAGGAGAAGGTTGGAACAAAAATAGCAAGGAGGAATAGATCTAGAATGAAAACACTGCATCAATAATATGAATATTAATGGTTTAGTAATATTTTATGTATGGCAGAGTAATGCCAAAACGGTGGCACTGTGTTTGATACGTATAGTTTTAAAAAATAAAAATATATTTAAAAAGAAAATAAATCGCCAGCAAAATGTGAGAAATTGAAATGGCCAGATGTGCAGCCTCCACCCCATCTTCCCCCAAGATGCCCCCTACCCATATTGAGCACTTGGGATTGTAGCCCACCAGGTGATGGGATGCCCTCTTGGAAGTGGGATTTACTCTCACTCTTTCCCAGGGACTTCCAATCAGAATGGGGCACTTTAGAAATGTCCTCCCCTGATATGGGTTTCTCTCCTGCATTAATTCTTCCCACTTGCTCTCTGGCAATGCTCGAGGGGCGCTGCACGTTTTCCCAATGGATCTCCTGTAGGAGATCTTTCTGTGGAATGTTCTGATGTCCTCTTTCATAAAATGATGTTGTTCATGAACTTTGGGAAAAGCCCTTCAGGTTAAGTTTACTATCTTGTGCAAGTGTGTATTTGACCTCTGTTACGCAACAGGGTCATCCCAGAACATCTTCCTCCAGAATACCTGAATATCTCTCTCTCTCCATTAGTGTTGTTGGGATTGAACCCAGCAGAGATGGGCAGAGATGGGCCTTACCCTCACATTGGTGGTATCTGCCATGTTTTCATGTCTTCTCCCACTCATGATGCTTTGTACTGGGGGACAATCCTGACTCTACACAAAAAATGTGTTTCTGCATTTATGTGTCTGCTGTTAATCCTACTAAATAGCTGGAAAATAAACAATATGCAAGAATCCTTGCCCACATAGTACACCAGGGAAGTTTGGATGTTACGTTCACCCCACATATCACAAAGTGTAATTGCTTCACTTTGTGTCCTTTGTCTCTTCTGAAGTTCTAAAGAAACTTTATCTGATGGCATTAGATCATCATCTCTTTGTGTTATTTCTATCTTTATTTCATCTAAATAATGTACAGAATGAACATTATTTTCCCCCACAGTTACAATCCTGTAGAATGATTTTGCTGCAAATGTTCTTTAGAACTTCATGACTGTCTCAAAGGGCCACCTCATTCCTGCAGGCATCCCCTTGTCAGATCCAAGTCAGATGAAGAACAAGCCACATTAAGAAAGACGATGTAGTGGCCAACTGTTAGTTTGTGTTATTGTTTTTGCCAGTAAAATGAAGCTTATGTGAAGGTCAGGAGAAGCTAAAACCCATTAGAGTCTGTAGTAGGAACCATTGCCAGGGTGACTGAGTCTGACAGCTGATGGAAGGAATGCTAACCATGTTTCCTTCCCTGGTTTTGGTCTGAACTGAGCTCCCCAATCTGGGCCATTTACCTGCTTCCAATGAATTTATGTTGCCCCTGATTTTATTTAATGAAATTATATAACCCATGATTATCTTGAAATCACAAGGAGTACCTTAATCTCAGACTTATCTATCCCCATGACATAATGAAAGGTTGGATAATCTATAATTTGCAAGATTAAAAGGTCGGAAGGCAACCTTAATGAATAGACCGAGATCCAGATTTGGAGATCTTTTCATGTTTTAAATAATTTTCGGCCGTCATTGTCAGAAGGGAGTCACATGACCCTGGAACACTGCAAACCATTGTAAAGATGTTGCCAAGTGACCAAATTTTGATCACATGTCCAAGAGGATGTTGCAATGGTCATAAGTGTGAAAACTGATCATATATCACTATTTTTCAGTGTCGTTGTAATTTCGAACGATCATTTAAGAAACTGTTGTAGTTCTCACCACCTTTATCCTATCAGGAAGGTGCATAAAAGTGCTTTGGTTATTTGAAGATTTTTGTCCTTCTCTGGGAAGTGAGAGGAATCCATGTAGGCCGACCTGCAGCTATTAAGCTATTTGAGTGCAAGTCCCTAGCACAACTATTAGATGTTGCGCACTGGGGACCTTCTCTTAGCTTTCTACCACTGCAGTTATTTAATCCCAATTTCTAATCTTCTAAATGCCCCATTGCATCTACAATGGTGGGAGTGAAAAGCAGAATATGTCAGGGCACATCAAATTCTTGATTGAGGCTGAAATTCCTTCCTCAGCTATCCTGCTTAGCACCAGAGAATGGACTTCAAAGAATAACAAAGATTAAGATGCTTATTTGTGACATATATATTCAGCTTCTTTTCCATGTGACCTGTCTGGTATGATTCCTCAATGTCAGAGGTGGCTCTTTTATGACCTAAGGACCTTCATGGATGGCTGAGGAACTCTGGGAGTTGAAGTCCACAAGCCATAAAGGGGCCATAGCTCCCCACCTCAGCTCTATGTGAAGGGATGAGACACCAACGGTGGTTATCAGTCCTATAGAATTCTTGTTCCCAAGTTTCTTCCTTTAGCGTGGTTGTTATTTAATAAAACAAAAAGAGAAGAAAAAATATTGAGATGAGGGATTTATTCAGGTTCATTTAAACAGAAACGGTTGATTCAAGTTCACCCGTGTGAAGAGAAGAGAATCCAACAAGTTTAACAATGCTACGTTGGGGCAAAAGCCATATAGAAATCATATTCACACGTTTCTGGATTTACCACTGTTATGCATCCCGGACGATGGGCAACACCATCATGTCTTTGATGGGGAAAAAAAACGGATAGGGAAGAGGAGGAAGAAGAAGAGGGTATGGTCAGTCAAAGTTGGCCTTCATTGGTAAGGACCTCTAAGAACATTTGCCACCAGAGAACTTGCAGAGAACTATTGAGACTTCCTGGGAGAAAGGTTGATTCAATCAAGGTCTGATTTGAGTCTAAATACCCAGTTCTTGGACACCCTCATTGGCACAGAGAAATCTCAAAGTTGGGACACATAGGTATTGATTTTGGATGGTCCTGTGAGTGATTGAGGTATGGATAAAAAGCTTCTTGGAGACCTGCAACCATGGCCAGCAGGATGGACAAAATGATGGCCAAGGCATTCCCCAGCCCTGATTGGCCAGGAGAAAGGAAGGTAAGGAAGGAGAAATTTTCCTTCTTGCCAGTCTCAGTTTCTCTACCCGCTTCTGCACCCAACAATCCTGGGTCTCCACATAATATTGCTTGCTTGTATTGGAAAGAGAATGATTGTATGCTGCCCACAATTACCTTGAGGTAAGTTGGGAAGCCTATAAATTTTATAAGTAAGTAAGTAAATATTTAAGAAAGACAAACATCTAGCTCAACTTCTCAATGGCCCCCAAAGTTAATATAATGAGCCAGAAAGGAACAGGTCACCCATTAACCTAGATTAGCCATGGGGGACTATCATAAAACAGTAACTATCATTGAAAAATTTATTGAAACCATTGATCTAGCCACCCATCTAACATTGAAGAATGGATTGATACCAGCCAACAGTTAAAGCATCATCATAGAACAATTAATGTAAGTGTGTGTATTAAAACCACAAACAGTAAAAACCTGGCACCATAATCAACACCAACAACCCATCACAATCATGCTCATCAATCTCACCCTGTCCCTCTGTTATTCTGAAGTCTTAAGGAAGCCTGGAAAACATGAAGTGAAAGAGTGTTCACTTCCCTACCGCAACTGCCCCTTGCCCAGGAGAGACTTCTAGGGCTGCTGGTTGACTCTCTACAATTGCACTTTCCCATTCCTATCACTGGAAGGTCTGTCCTAATGTAGCCTCTTATTTCTGCTCAGTCGGTCTCACTCATCGACTTCTTTGAGCAGTGCTCTAGGTCAGGGGTGCCCCCATCCCACAGTCTGTGCACCAGCACCGGTCCGTGGCATGCCAGAAACTGGGCCACACAAACAAGCTAAGCCCCATCCATGGGTTGTAGGAAACGTGTGAAACTACTCACCCTCTGGTTCACGGACAAACCTATCTCTGGTCCACGGGGCCCAAACAGGTGACAATCTCCACTGGAGGTTCTTCTGTTACAGGATCCCTAGGTACAAAATTTACCCATGTATAGGTATCCAGGAGAACGCACATGTGAAAATTAAAATATCAGAATTGCTCAGAATCTTTCCCCACCTTTTGCAACAATTTGATCCTAATTTAGTGCACACACAACGGTAGCCATTATCGTCGCTCCAGGTGGACCCAATGAGATGCTCTCTCTGATCGTGTATATCAACACATGTGTCTGGCCTCACTTCTTTACCTAAGCAAAAAAGGTCACATTGAACTTGCAACTATATAATGCAGAAGTTCTTCACACTTCCAAACCTTGTAGCATCTCCATAGTTACGTAATCAAAATTGGTGGCTCAGGCTGTAAATGCCTGCTCTTAAGATCCAGCTGTCTACAATTACTGTAGGCTCGAATCCCACCAGGCTCAAGGTTGACTCAGCCTTCCATCCTCTCGGGGTAGGTAAATTGAGGACCCAAGATTGTTGGGGGCAATTAGCTGACCTTGTAAAAATGCCGCTTAGTAATAAGCAGGCATATACAATGGAATGAAGGCTATTGCTGAGCACACTGGGTTGTATCCCAAAATTGTAAGCCACCCTGAGTCTTGGAGAAGGGGCATATAAATGTAATTAAAAAAAAATTCAGATCTCTGCATTTGCTGCATACCATTTTATTATATTTTATTTTATTTATGAGCTTTGAAAGCCCCCCTGATGATCCAATGACTTCTGCATTAATAGAGACGGTGTTTCCTGGCCCAGCTAGGAGACTTTTGACTGAAACCTGGGACAACATTTAATCCAAATTTCTCCTGGCATGATTAGACCTTTGCAAATTGTTCAGGTGAATAAGGTGTTAAGTTACCATCTTTAAACTCAGGTAGAGGAATATTCCCATAACATTTTTCTTGACACGTAGCCAGTATGAAGGAGTAGAAGATCAGAATGAAGAAAGCTTTCTGGAAAGAAATGAAAACCAGAAAAGGCCAGCCATCATCAGAGAACTTAGCAATTGTTTGAGCAACTGACTGTTCAAAGTTTTACAAATGAACTGTTTGATAATGCGATGTTGTCCATGAACGTTAGGAAAAGACCCCTGGGTTAAGTTTACAATCTCATGCAAGTGTGCAGTTTGGTCTCTCTTGCACAAGAGGGTCAACCTGGAACATCTCCCTCCCCTCTTTGTGCCAGCTGCACACGATCCAGGATACCCGAATATCTCGGCCCTTTGTCTGTCTCCCTAATAGTCCTCACTGTGGAATGTCTTTGAGTCCTCAAAGTATCCTCTACTTTTCAGCCCTTGTCCCAAAATTAGACCCTCAACCACTGGATTTTAAACTCATACCTATCACCCCAAAATGCAACTAACTGGGTTTGCAACAGTTCTTTTTGTCCTATCTCTCTTTTGCAGTTCTAAAGAAAGATCTGATGGTGTTTCATTTCTTTCTGTATTTCTATCTTTCTTTTATCTAAATAACGTACAGAATGAACCTCTGATTATTTCCCCCACAGTTACAACCTTGTAGAGTGACTGTCCCAAAGGGGCCCCCTCATTCCCCCGTCCCTTCTCTTCTCACATCCAAGGCAAACTGGGCTCTGGTTGCAAGTGAAGAACAAACCATTTTACTTACCATCTTAGCTGTGGGGAAGAGCGAGGAAATTCCGAGTAGGGAGGAAGGACAAGGAGCAGCACTTCTCTCTGAGGCCAGCAAGGAATCTGCTTGTCCAATTTAAATTGAAAATCAAGGCCGCCCCTCGTCCAACTTTTTTTTTGAAAAAAATATTCTGAGGGAAAGTTTTGGCAGAATATCCACTTTCAGAGGGTAAACATTTGCTTTACAAAGACTTTTGTGTTTGTTCTGCAGATGTGATAAAGGGAAAGCATTTCATCAATGTCTGTCCCAAAGGGGCCACCTCATTCCTCCAGCCATCCTCTTCTCAGATGCAAGTCAGTTTAAACTCTTCTTACACATGAAGAACAAGCCACATTAAGAAAGATGATGTAGTGGCCAACTGTTGGCTTGTGTTATTGGTTTTGCCAGTAAAATGAAGCTTATGTGAAGGTCAGGAGAAGCTAAAACCCTGTAGGAACCATTGCCAGGGTGACTCAGTTTGACAGCGGATGGAGGGAATTCTAACCAAGTTTCCTGTCCCAGTTCCAGTCTGAACTGAGCTCCCCAATCTGAGCCATTTACCTGCTTCCAATGAATTTATGTTGCCCGTGATTTTATCCAGGAGAACACACATGTGAAAATTAAAATGTCAGAGTTGCTCAGAATCTTTCCCCACCTTTTGCAACAATTTGATCCTATTTTAGTGCACACACAACGGTAACCATTATCGTCGGTCCAGGTGGACCCAATGAGATGCTCTTGCCTATCATAGAAATCAACACATGTGCTTGGCCACACCTTTTTACCTAAGGGAAAAAAGTCAAGTTGAACTTGCAACCCTTCTCAAATTGTGAAACCACACTGAGAAAACCTTCTACTAGAGTTGAAGGTTCCTTTCAGAAAACTACTAATAGACAAAGTATACAGTACCAATCTACTATTGGACAAATACAGGTAGTCCGTGATGTACAATGATTTATTTATTTTGCTTGTTTAGTTTAGTTTGTCAAGCATGTATGTGAAAACAATTATAAGTATGAATATAACAAGAGGTGATATTCAGCAGGTTCTTACCAGTTCTGGAGAACTGGTAGCAGAAATTTTGAGTAGTTCAGAGACCGGCAAAGAACTGGTAGAAAAAAACAAATTGAATCCTACCACTAAACATAACATATAAACATATAAGTATGAATGGGTATAAGTATATACATAATACATGAGTAGGAATAAATGGTAACCATAGGAGAAGAACAGTAGGCAGTTTAGTGAGAATTCAAAGTTACAACAGTACTGGATGAAATGATTTATGACCATTTTTCACACTTCCTTCCCCCCCCAATAATTTTTATTGTTCTTTTTCAACTTTTACACATTTTAACAATATTAACAGTGCTGTGCCATCATTATTATATAAAGCAATGTCATGTAAATATCTACATTTATATACATTCACATAGATTTATTTATAATTTTCTTATCTCCGTTATCTTTATTTCTTTTGTTCAATCATTTATACCAATTGTCCCATATTTCATAATACTCTTGACTCTTCATCTTTTAATTTTAATGTCAATTTATCCATTTCAGCACAATCTAGAATTTTTTGAATTACTAATTCCTCTGAGGGCGTATTATTTTGTTTCTAGCATTGTGTGTATACTATCCTTGTTGCTGTCAATTTTTGTAGTAAAATGTATTTAATCTTTTCCCTATATTCCCCTTTAATTATTCCCAACAAAAACAGCTCTGGTTTAAACTCTATTCGATCTTCCACTATTTCTTGTATTCAATTCTTGTATCCGTTTTCACACTTCCAACCAGCATCCCCTTAGTCATGTGATCAAAATTCAGATGCTTGGCAACTGATTCATATTTATGACGTTTGGAATCTCCCAAGGTCCTGTGGTCTCTTTTTTTCAGCCTCCTAACAAACAGACTCAATGGGGAAGCCAGATTCACTTAACAACCACTTTCTTTTATTTAATATAATTTATGAGCTTTGAAAGCCCCCCTGATGATCCAATGACTCCTGCATTAACACAGAAGGTGTTTCCTGGCCCAGTTAGGGGACTATTGACTGAAACTTGGGTTAACATTTAATCCACATTTCTCCTGGCGTGATTAGACCTTTGCAATTGGTTCAGATGAATAAGGAGGTAGGTTACCATCTTTAATCTTAGGTAGAAAAAGACCCCCAGTGCAGTATTCTTGACATGTAGCCAGTATGAAGGAGAAGATCAGAATGAAGAAAGCTTTCTGGAAAGAAATGAAAACAAGAAAAGGCCAGCAGTTGTTGAGCAACTGACTGACTGTTCAAAGTTTTACAAATGAACTGTTTGATAATGCGATGTTGTCCATGAATGTTAGGAAAAGCTCTCTAGGTTAAGTTCACACTCTTTTCAGCCCTTGTCCCACAATTAGACCATGATCAACCTCTGGATTTTAAGCTCAACCCACTCACCCCAAAATGCAACTGACTGGTTTTGCAAACAGTACTTTTTGTCCTATTTGACAATGCAATGTTGTCCATGAACTTTAGGAAAAGCCCTATTGGTTAAGTTTACAATCTCATGCAAGTGTGCAGTTTGGTCTCTCTTGCACAAGAGGGTCAACCTGGAACATCTCCCTCCCCTCTTTGTGCCAGCTGCACACAATCCAGGATACCTGAATATCTCAGCCCTTTGTCCATCTCCTTAATAGTCCTCAACATGGAATGTCCCTCCGTCCTTCTACCCTCCAGAGGCAAACCCCCCCATTGATGTCATTGGGATTGACCCCATCATAGATGGAGGGAGATATGCCTTACCCCAACATCAGTTTGGGCCCCTTTTCCTACCCATGATGTGACAATCCTAACTCTTTATTCCAGAGCTGATATGTGGCCCACACAATAATTATCTTGTGCATTTGCTTATCTACAGTTAATTACACTGAATAGCTAGAAAACAAATGACATGCAAGGAGTCTTGCCCAGGAAAGTTTGGATATTACTTCCATCCCACACACTACAAAATGCAATTAATTGCTTTGGTGAATACATAGTTTCTTTTGCCCCTTCTCTCTTTAGGAGTTCTAATGAGACATCTGATGGCATTGTCCCAAAGGTGCTTTTTCAGGAGGCAACTGGACTTCCTTGTTTTTCTATTTGAAGACTCCTCATCCAAGCAGCTTCTTCAGCTCTGACTGGATGGTGGGGAATGGAAGGATTTATATTCCTTGCAGACAGCTGGTCATTTGCATTCTGCAATATATTTTTATTTATTTATTTATTTGTCAATCACTTACAAGATAATAGATATAAGAATAAACATGAGTACGAATACAGGAAATAGGTATGCATAAATGGGGACACATTAGGACAGGGACGGTAGGCACGATGGTGCGCTTATGCACGCCCCTTACAGACCTCTTGGGAATGGGGTGAGGTCAATAGTGGATAGTTTAAGGTTAAACTTTGGGGGGGTTTGAGGATGTAACCACAGAGTCAGGTAGTGCATTCCAGGTATTGACCACTCTGTGGCTGAAGCCGTACTTTCTGCTATCAAGTTTGGAGCGGTTTACCTTGAGTTTGTATCTGTTGTGTGCTCTTGTATTGCTGTGATTGAAGCTGAAGTAGTCATTGACAGGTAGGACATTGTAGCAAACAATTTTGTGTACTATGTTTAAGTCCAACCGTAGGCGGTGTAGTTAAAGGTTGTCCAAGCCCAAAATTTCAAGCCTGGTGGTGTAGGGTACTCTGTTGCGAGCAGAGTAGTACTCTTCTCATGAAATACTTCTGGACTCACTCAATTGTACTAATATTTATTTATTTATTTATTTATTTATTACTTGGACTTGTATGCCGCCCCATCTCCGAAGACTCGGGGCGGCTCACAACTAAAACCAACAATGAACAATAAGTTACTTAAAAAAAATATTAAACAATCACAAGCCCAATTTTGCTAAAACCCCAATATACATTATAAAATTTATATATAAAATTATATAAATCCTTCTATTCCCCACCATCCAGTCACAGCTTCTTCAAAGAAAAAACTGAAAGTCCAGCTGAAAAAGCACCTTTGGGACAACCATCAGCTGGAGGACTGAGAATCTCCATAGACATCTGATAGCATTTGATCTTCATATATTTCTGTCTTTATTTAATCTTAATAATATACAGAATCGTTCTCTTATTATTTTAACTACAGCTCCAACTCTGGGTTTGAATCGTTTGCAAGAGATTGACTGTCCCAACGGGGCCACCTCATTCTTCCAGCCATTCTCTTCTCACCTCCAAGTTAAATCGAGCTCTGGTTGCAAATAAAGAAGAAACCATTTTACTTACCATCTTATTAAGAGGCTTCGGGGAAGATGCAGGAAACTCTTGGTAGGAAGGAAGGACAAGAAGCAGCGGCTCTCTCTGAGGTTAGCTAGGAATCCACTCTTCCAATTTATACAAAAACCAAGGATGCCCCTTATGCACATTTAAAAAACAAGTTGTGCCCAAAATATCCACTGCTGGAAGGAAAATATTTGCTTTATAAGTAGTTATTGTTGATGAAGGGGAAAACATTTCATCGGCTTCAAAACAACGTGGTCAAAACAAGACCTTTTTTTTCCTTTTGGGTCTAATGGGAAAAAAAACCCAGAGGGGGAAAAAAAGGAATGTTGTTACTATATATGTTAACCACTGCAAGACTGTTGTATGCAGAAAAATGGAAGGACACTTCGATCCCTACCCTGGACATATTTTCAGAAGTTGATGGAGTTGGCCGAAAGGGCAAAACTGACTATTTTGATTAAAGAAAAGAATATAAGTACTTTTGTTTCCACATGGAAATAAAATGGAAAACGTGAAACTGAAAGGGAAAAAAAAATCCAGCTACAGAGAGATTCTGAGCAGAGTGCGAGAAGTGGAAATGGCCAGGTGTGCAGCCTCTTCCCTGACTACCCACAAGATACTCCCTGTTCATATGGAGTATTCAGGCAGACCATCTGGCAATTGGCTGTCCTATTCCCTTTCTTTCTTTCTTTCTTTCTTTCTTTCTTTCTTTCTTTCTTTCTTTCTTTCTTTTGTTCTTTCTTTCTTTTGTTCTTTCTTTCTTTCTGTCCTTCCTTCCTTCCTTCCTTTCTTCCCTCCCTCCCCTCCCTCTTTCTTTCTTTCTTTCTTTCTTTCTTTCTTCCTTCCTTCCTTCCTTCCTTCCTTCCTTCCTTCCTTCCTTCCTTCCTTCCTTCTTTTTTATTAAGTTTCATTATGGGATAAAGTATAGAAAAAACAAAAGTTAGGACAATAAGAAAAAGAGACAATTCCAAGAAGGCTCCACACCCATTTGCGCCACTCGGGTGAACCTGAGAACATAGGTAAACCTCCAAGTGGCCTCAACGGCCCTCTAAAAGGATGCAAATGACCAGCTGTCTGCAAGGAATATAAATCCGTCCATTCCCCACCATCCAGTCAGAGCTGAAGAAGCTTCATGGATGAGAAGAGAAATGTCTTCGTAGGAAAAAACAAAGTCCAGTTGTCTCCTGAAAAAAAAAAGCATCTTTGGGACAAGAAAAAGGAAGAGAAAAACACAAAAAGAGAGAGAAAAGTAACATTCCAAATTCCTTTGGTGTAATAGACTACAACGATAATGCAACATCCTTTTGCTTTATCTTCAATTTCTATGAATACAAAACCTTTCAAATCACCGAAACTTAAAATCAAAGTTTCATTTTCCTCAGGGCAGAGCACAGGAAATAGGGCAGCAGATTCCACAACATCAGTGTCAGGATTCCGGCAGTTACCCCAATTAAATCATGAGTCCCGAGCCAAAATTCTAACTGGAGAACATGATGGATGACTCTTGGCTATGGATGTGTTCCATTGGAGAATATGAATTATGATACACCCAGGGTGTGGGGGGAAACCAAGATCAAGGGTGACAATGAATGATGTATCTCAGAGTCGGCTGCACCTAGGTAGTGCCGGACATGTTAACTCCTAATAAATCTTCTTTAAGTTCTGGAAGTTGGCTAGAGACTCATGATTTAAATGCGGGTAACTATCGGAGCCCTGACAGCTTACACTATAAAACTGAAGCCTTCTCATTTTGACATGTATCACACTGAATGTACTATAATGTTTTTTCTTCTAACAAAATGATCTGTTTGCCTTCAGGTCCATATCTATGGACTCTACGGAAGTGTTTCTCAATTTTAGCAACTCTAAGGTGAAGGACATGAACTCCCAAAATAACTCAGCAATTAATACGATTTCCCATCCAGCACATTTTTGGAATTAAAAAAAAAAAGAATAGGTGTAATATGTGGTTGCTTATTATGAGCATTAGGGCATTTTCCCCTACAAGAATATTTCACTACTTTTTACATTTTTACATTGCTTAAAGGTTTTATTGTAAGACTGAAAAGGGGGGGGGGAGAAATATATTGAGAATTTACAAAATGTTTAAATAAAAATAAAGTGGTACATTTATGGTAAATCACAATCTAGTGTTTTGAAATTTTATGATAAAGGAACTCTAATTTCAGATATTTCATATATTAAGTTATAATTTATTTTAAAAATTGAAATATATAGATTTTTTTTTAAAAAAAAGTCTCTAGCAGAAACCGATGGCTTTTGCTGAGGTTTAGGGATGTTTAACTGCATTTTTAAATTTAACATTTCATTGTAAGACAGAATATAAAATACAAGGAATACATTGAGAACAGCATGGGACCCTGATTGTTCTATCAGAAAATTCCTCCTTATTTCCAGATTGAATCTTTCCTTTCAGTACTTTCCCCCCAAGGATAGCTCCTATGGTTGCCCATATCATCTAGAACAAGGGTCTCCAACGTTGGCCACTTTAAGACTTCTGGACTTCAACTCCCAGAATTCCTCCTCCAGTCATGTTAGCTCAGGAATTCAGGGAGCTGAAGTCCACAAGTCTTAAACTTGCCAAGTGTGAAGACCCTTGATGTAGAATAATAGGGTTGGAAGGAATAACAGAATAACTGAGGGTCGAAAAAGACCCTGAAGGTCTTCCTTCTTTCCTTCTATATTTTTCTGCATCATCGCTTTGCACTTTTTATGGGATGGAAGCGAATCCATGAGATTCTCCATCCGGTTCATTTTTGCAACCAAGAAACAACAGCAAAGAAAGAAGTGGATGTAATATGTGGTTATTTATTTTTAAAGAAGATTAGGGTTTTTTCTCAGACAAGAATCTGGAACTGTTTTTACATTTTTAATTATTTTATTGTAAGAGAGTATAAAATACAAGGAATGCATTGAGAACTTTTAACACTCTGAGATTTAAAATTAGGATCAAATCAGGAATTAACAAATCAGCCAGACAAGACAAGGGGATTATTAATTCAATTCATAAGAATACAGTAACAATGAACAAGAATGTTTAACTAATCCAAAGCAGCATATTTATGGTAAAACAGAATCTTCTATGTGTAAACATTACATTAAAAGGAACTCTAATTTCAGATATCCAATATAATAAATTATAATCTACAAACAAAAAAACCCAGACAAATACATTTCCTTTTAAAATTTCTCAGCAGCAACCAGTGGCCATATGGTTGAAGCCTGTTTATCAAAACCAGGGAGGTCCAGGTTGGGAGGGTGGGCTGGGGGCTCAAAACTTCAAAAGAAATGGCCGTGGCCAAATGAACAAGGACCCTCAGTTTCAAGGGGATTGTGTTTCCTGGGCTTTGGCCAACAGGGCGCAGGGAAGCCATAGGGCAGATTGGGGGCAGACAGGCAGTTGGGGGGCAGTTGAGCCTTTTGAGGGTCAGGTCTGGGGGGACCAAGCCCAGAATGCTTGGATTGGGTGGGTACTTGCTCCACAACTCTCTATTCTCAGTGAAGGACCACAGTTGTGGCTGCTGGCATTGTGGTTGCTAAGCGATACGGTCATGGGACCTGTTGGTTTACGACTCCATCAGTCTCGTGATGGCCGAAAGTCCAACCCCAAATGGGGCCGTACGTTCCCAGCCTGTAATCGCTCAGATGGACATGCCCAAGTGGACGTCCTCCAAGGACAGCCAAAGCTGGGATAACCGTAACGGAGGGAGATCTCCATTTCTTTCTCCCGCTCCTCAAAGACCTTGACTCTCCCCAGCGAAGTCCAGCAGGCGGCCTCTTCCCTCTCCTTCTGAGCCTCTTGCTTCATCTTCTCCCGAAGGGGCCGCTGCTCGTCCGTGATGGGTTGTGAGACCTCCAGGTCAGGGGGCGGCATCCTCCAGGGTCTGAATGTATCCCCTTTATACGGCGGTGATGAAGATGGGCCTTTAGGCCCTGGGGCTTTGGCTGGGGGTGCAAGGTTGCTGGAGTGCCCACCGTTTGGCCCTAAGCCAGCGGGCTTCCACCCCAGGCTGGTGCTTCTCCCAGCTGCTGCCGCCTGGCTTCCCCAGTCCCTGCTGTGTGGAAGTCCAGAGTCCCAGGCCTTTGGGGCAGGCGGGACCGTGGCCGGGGGCACCGGCTTGCTCAGGGGCCTGGGGGGCTGAGTAGGCACGGGGATTAAGGACCGTTTTGGCCAAGGCTGTGATTGTGGCTTAGGCAGGTGATGGGAGGAAGGTTTGGACAGGCGGTGCGAAGGTGATTTCGACATGGAGGCTGCTGGGGCTTGTATTGGGGAGGCAGCTGGGAGGCAGGTAGGATGTGCAGTGGTGGCTTGGGTGCAGCGGTCAGAGGTTGGGAAGATGGATTGTATGGTGGTTTAGGTACAAGGTTCTCTGGGATAAGGTTGTCCAGAACAGGCTTGTAAGGCGGAACGGGAAGGACAGAGTTCTTGCTCAGCAGAGTCGAAACGGTCTGCTTGCCCAGCGGGTGAAACACCTGTACAGACTCCATCAGTTTGAACGCCAGGTTGGTCTTTGGGATGGGCTGTGGGGCTCCTTCCGCTTCTCTTTTGGGGCAGCCCTTCCTGCTCTTGGTGCCACACAGGCTCACGTTTTTCCTGGCTTCCTGTTTATCTTGGCTTTGAGGCTGACTCTTCTCCGAGGCCGAAGAGGCCTGGCCCGTCTTAGAAGAAGAAGAAGAAGAAGAAGGAGAAGAGTCACATTCTTCCCCTGCCTGTTGCGGAAGGAGTTCAGGAAGGCCAACCTTTGGGTCTTCATGAACGGTCAGAAGTTCAGAAGGCACCTTTGCCTGGGGGAGATCTTGAGCCCCCTGAGCACAAGGGGCGGCCTTGGATTTCGAGGCATCTGCTGCCGCCTTTGCGGAGGTATTTTTGCAAGATTTGTTTCTCAGCTGCCCTTTTGCCCTGGCCTTAGGTGGCATTTGGTGCTGAGTTTTGTCCTCCTCCTTGGATTTTTTTGCTGGTGGCTCTTCTTCAGTCCAAGGGATTTTCCTTTTCCCTTTCCCTTTCGATGAGGTATGGAACTGACCAGCATCTGGAAGGGATGGAAGAAAAATACCTTTCAGTGTCAGGAAACTCAGTCAGCAGCTCCTGCAGCACATGCACCCCATCCTTTAAGCCTGCCAAGGGAGGTCCTTCATGTTCCTTCAGGAAGGAGGAGATGCATGGCCCAATAGGAACCCACCTGTCTGAAAGTAGAAAGGAAGAAAGAAAGAAGGAAAGAGAAAGAAAGAAAGAAAGAAAGAAAGAAAGAAAGAAAGAAAGAGAGAGAGAGAGAGAGAGAGAGAGAGAGAGAGAGAAGAAAGAAAGAAAGAAAGAAAGAAAGAAAGAAAGAAAGAAAGAAAGAAAGAAAGAAAGAAAGAAAGAAAGAAAGCTCTGCACCCTCTCTGGACAGTCTTCCCCTCTGCAATGCTTCGGCACTCACCATTCAGCCCAAAATTTTTGCTACGGTCTGGCTCTGATGCTTCTTGGTCTCGATTGGCCTGTAGGACCTCAGTCTTCAGACTGGCACCTGACAGGTGTCCTCCTGGAGCTTGGTCTGCTGAAAGAAAGATGTCAAGAAGTGATTCTTCAAGCAAGGATGCTCTACCACACTGTCCCCCAACTACGGATTCCCTTCTTCAGGGTTCACCAGCCTTGAACTGCAGGATGTCATACAAAAGATAACAAGGGTCACCACCTGCAGGTGACACCTGGTACCAGGTATATTTAGCACTCACCTTCCAACACTGGAAGAAGGTGAGGAATGTCCTCCAAATCGTAGTGTAAAGACGAAGAAGGAGCCAATGGTGAGCCCACAAACTGGTGGAGGCTCCTTCTTGGTTGATCAAGGGATCCCGGCAGGTGGTGAGTCTGGGCCTTCCGTGGTTCCTCTTCAGGGGCTCTGATCTCTGAAAGAGTCAAGAAGAGAAACTGAGGAAGAGATCTGGACACCGTAGTATCCAAGCTGATCCTGCCTGGGTGGCTCAATCTGCCGGTGACTCCTATCAAGTTTTCAGAAGTGGATGAAGAGGCAGAAGAGGATGGAGACCGCTCTTGACTGAGGCCTGTGCTTACCAAGCAGCTGGTCCTGTTTCATAAATTAAGAAACATATATGAAGGCCTCCAGGTCTTCAAGGAACGTCTCTTCCTCTAGCTCTAACCTTTCTTGAAGACCTCCAGGATCGGTGGCCCAGGCTTTGAACATCTGTGGCCAGGTCTAATCTATGGCACCCTGGGGATGAGAACCAAAGTTCCAGGTTGCACAAGAAGCTCTCACCTTGCAAAGGGGCTGGTTGGCTGGTAGGAGGTTCAAGTGGCCACCTGTGTCTGAGTTGAAGGCCCACATCAGAGGTGGCCTGTGCCTCTGAATGACCCGAAAGCCGATGTTGGGGATAGGAGGGCCTGGGGACCTTCTGTACGGTGCCTGTGCCAGGAAGAGTTTGATAGGGAGGTGGCCGAGGTGCGTAGAAAGGCTGAGGAAAGGTAGGGACCGGAGGGTTACAGGCTGCCAGGTTGGCCAGCTGCAGTTGGTCCCCGTGGATGGTTTGGAGGTGCGGCACTCCTGGAGGCACGAAACTTTGCAGGCCGGCATTGCCTGGGAGCAAGCGGGCAGGCAGGTGGGGGAAAGGAGGCTGGATCCAAAGGTTGCTCAGAACCGGTGCTGCCATTCCCGAGATATTCGGAAGACTGCTTCCTAGAGCAGGTATGGCTATTAGTATTGGGCAGCCTGCACTCGGAAGGCTCAGCTTTTCTGGGCTCTCCGTGTTATGCGCCTGATCTGTAAAACACACATCAAAAGAAGAACAGAAGTCAGAAACGGTATTTTCTGTGTCTATCAGGGAACCTCGGTGGTCCCGTATTGGATCTAGGTCCTCCCAATGCCCAGGGAGGGGCTAAGCAGACCTATTCCTCCCCCAGGCACATCCCCCCAGCACACCTGACCCAGGATGAAAGGGAAAGAGAAACGAGTGGGAAAGATTGGAGCCTTTCCCTTCCTTTTACAATGTCCTTGGAAGGAGACAGGGCAGCTGAGGGCATCCTGTAGTTTAGCCATGAGTCCCATCCTGAGTGGGTGGAGAGATGTAGCCCTGCCTACACCCTGCTGACCTCAGAGTCCTTCCAAAGAAACATACTTGGGGCTCAAAAGTCCCAAGGAATGGATGTCCCTGCTAACCTTTAAAAAGGCCCCAGACAGTCTTCTTCGCCCCTGAGAAATAACGCAAGGCAGTTCAGCCAGATGTTTGGCTTCCTGTTTTGTGATGCCTATTTCTTTTCCTCCCTCTGTTTCATGAGTCCCCCTGATAAACTTTTGATGTGATGAGGGAATAGGATTAAAAACCTGTTTCTATCCAAAACTACATTGGGAAACATTTATTGGAAGTGGATATCAAACTCCCACTGAATATAGGGCCAAAGATATGAGCACAATCCAAGAAAAAGAAGCCAAGAACTTCCCAAAATTGTACTGAGAGATGGCTCACCCCATTGGCTTCCTTCCAACTGACTTTCTATTTCTACTTCCTTCCCTTGGGTAGCCCGTCCCCAAACCCTCTCCTTTCCCCGGCTGTGCACTGTGTGTAATGCCATATTTGCCTCTCTATGAGATTTCTGGAGGAACAAGGGATCCCTTCCAAGAGCGAGATGGCCCAATTCCTACCTGCCATCATGGGGAAGAGGTTACATTTTGAGTGATGGTAGACAAGGATGCTGCCTCTAACCTGCCAGCGTCCAGTAAAGAGTGGTCAGTAAAAGTGGAATCCTTTAAAAGTGTTTACTACTGTCCCTACGGTAACCCTGCACATTCCGAGATGCAGAGAGAATTTTCAGAATAGAACCTGATGATGAAACGTGATGTCACTGCGGAAGGCCAGGAGCGCATCGGCAATGGCTATCAAGAGCTAAGCCTTGGAGGAAAGAAAACGTCCAGTCCTTCTCCTGACCACTCACCTTCCCTGGTAGCCAATCGTCCCTTTCAGAGATGTGGGAAATAGCTTTCATTTGGCCAGTAGATGACTTCTCTATGCCTTCAGCTACCCTAAGGGACTTAAGGGGTTGCATCCTCAGACCCAAATCCCTTGATGGTTTGGTGATTGTCATGCTGCCCTGCATTTCAGGACCATCACAAGGAAATACGGGTCAGTAAATGTTTAGTTTCAAAGGGCCATCCCTATGTGCTGTAGATCTTGGGATGTTGGCAACATCCAACGCCTTGCTAGGTGGCCTTCCATCCACCTGTGCCCAAGAGAGGGACATTTAGACTTGTGTTCTGACTTTCCAGTTGTTATCAGCACAATTGAATTGTACAGGAAATGAAGGTTTCTTATGACACCCCCCATTTATTTTTCATACAAAGACTTCTTCTGTAATTTGAACAAATTAATGAACCAAGATCTAGTCCTCAAATTTATCTCTTACTCCAATGTCCAGATGAATTTTTTAGGTAGTTCCATATGCATTGGAGAATATTGTTGTGTTATCTTCCAGCATTTACATGACATTGAAAACTTTATTATTCAAGGCTAATAAATGGCAAGAAAGAGACTAAGATGCTTATGTGGAAGATTTATTCAGCTGCATTTAGAGGTAACAGATTTGAACAGTGTGGTGGCCTAAAGGTGGAGCTCTTGCCTCACAATCCTGAGGCTGTGAGTTTGATCCTAGGTGGAGGCAGATAATATTTATTTATTTATTTATTTATTTATTTATTTATTTATTTATTTTGTCAAGCGATTATAAGATAACAGGTATGAGTATAAACATATTTATGAATACATGAAATGGATACATGTAAGAAAAATAAAAAGAAACAATAGGACAGGGACAGTAGGCACATTGGTGCGCTTATGCACGCCCTACAGACCTCTTAGGAAAGGGGTGAGGTCAATAGTAGACAGTCTAAGGTTAAAGTTTTTGGGGTTTGGGGAAGAAACCACAGAGGTCAGGCAGAGTATTCCAGACATTGACCACTCTGTTGCTGAAGTCATATTTCCTGCAATCAAGTTTGGTGCGGTTAAACTTGAGTTTGTGTCTATTGTGTGCTCTTGTATTTTTATGGTTGAAGCTGAAGTATTCATTGACAGGTAGGACATTGCAATATATAATTTTATATACTATGCTTAGATTGGACCAAAGGTGGCGTAGTTCTAGGTTTTCTAGGTCTAGAATTTCAAGTCTGGTGGCATAAGGTATTCTGCAACGAGTAGAGGAGTGTAGAACTCTTCTTGTGAAATATTTCTGGACTTTCTCAATTGTATTAATATCAGATACGTAATGCGGGTTCCAGACCAATGAGCTGTATTCAAGTATTGGTCTAGCAAATGTTTTGCGTGCCCTAGTTAGTAGTGTGATATTACTGGAGAAAAAGCTATGTAGGATTAGGTTTACAACTCTTAATGCCTTTTTGGCTATGTAATTACAGTGGGCTCTAGCACTTAGATCATTTGAGATGAGTACTCCAAGGTCCTTGACATTTCTCTCTCTGGGCACAATGAGAATAAAACTCCGCATTGGTGACAGGGAAGGACATCTGGCCAGTAAACCCTCAGCACCATTCAGTTGCCCAGACTCCACCCTGCAAAGGATTATGGGGTCATTAAAAGAGGATTTACAGGTAAGAGATCTACTCAGGTTCCTCTGTGTGAGCAGATCAGGATCCAAGTTTATACTTGGCATTTTAGAGGTCCTGGACCACTACTGATTCTTAAAGCAAACAAATAGAAAAAGAAGACGTTAGAGTCAGTCCTTGGCACTGAGAAATCTCAACTTTAAGAAATCCAGAAAAATTTATTTTCAATTCCCCCCCGCCCTGTTTTACTGCAAAAAGCATAATGGGTTTCTTGGAGACCTGCAACCAGGCCCAGCAGGATGGACAAAAGGACTGCCCAGCTGTCCCTCAGCCCTGGGTGGCCAAGAGAAAGGAAGGGAAGCAGGGAGAAATCCTGCTCCTTACCAGCCTCAATTTCTCTACTCCCTTCTGCACCCGACAATCCTGGGTCTCCACCTAATACTCTTTGCTCAACATTAGAAAGATAAAGAAGGGGCTGAACTTCCCAATGGCCTCGAAATTGAATATTATTAGCCAGAGAGGAACAGGTCCACTCCAGTGGTGGGATTTAAAACTGATAGTCATTTCTCACTTCCAATGCTTTTTCAATTCCTTCTTGATCTCAGTGGGATTGTCACCAAGCAATATTAATGCTCAAGCAGGGTTTAAAACCACAAAAATGAAGCCAAAGTAATCCCATCATCTGGATGGGATGGATGTTAACAAAGATCCCAGTGGACCAGAGGTCTCAGAACTTGGCAACTTTAAGACTTGTGGACTTCAACTCCCAAAATTCCTCAGCCAGCCATGCTGGGTGGGGAATTCTGGGAGTTGAAGTCCACAAGTCTCAAAGTTACCAAGTTTGGAGATCCCTGTAGTAGACAAACTCCAGAAGACTATTTCAAAGGTGTCCATAAGGCTGGAATCATAAGGCTGGAAGGCACCTTGGAAGTCTGGATTCACAATTGTCTGACCAATCATACTCAATGGAATACCTTCTACATGGAGGAGATGATATGCAGAGTAGTACCCCAAGGTATGTTTTAGGCCCAGTATTCTTCAAAAGCTCAAACACAATTTAGATGGCAGGAAAGTGAAAAGCCAGAATTGCAGTTTTTAGTTCTGGCCTTATTGCACTACTGCAATACACTTGATCTCTAATAAACCAGTGGTGGGATTCAAATTTTTTTACTACTGGTTCTGTGGGCGTGGCTTGGTGGGTATGGTGTGGCTTGGTGGGTGTGGCAGCGGAAGGATACTGCAAAATCCCCATTCCCTCCCCACCCCACTAACCTGTTTTCCAGCTCCATTCTCCTGTGCAGGGCAACCAAAGAAGACCCAGCCGATCAGCTGGGACTTGATGGGAGGCAGGGAATAGATGGGGTTGGTGGGGCCAGTCAGAGGTGGGATTTGCTGGTTCTCCAAACTACTCAAAATTTCCACTACCAGTTCTCCAGAACTGGTCTGAACCGGCTGAATACCACCTCTGTAATAAACTATACCATTTATTTATTTGTTTGTTTGTTTGTTTGTTTGTTTGTTTGTTTGTCAAGCAAGTATTAGATAACAGGTATAAGTATAAACATGGTTATGAATACATGAAATGGGTACAAATAAAAAAGAAACAATAGGACAGGGATGGAAGGCACATTTTTCAACAAATGGAGCCAAGGATTGTTTCTATTTAGAAATTTATTTTGTGGTGGGTCCAGCATTTTCTTAAGTTTGCACCACTGGAGTTATTTAGTCCCAATTCTTAATCTTCTAAGTTCACCACTGCATCTCTAATGCAAAGCAATTCAGTGAGGCCAGAGTGAAGGCCACAATAGCCCAGAGAACATGAAATTCCTGCCTAAGACTCAAATTAAAAACTTATTTAGGCTTAGCTTGCTTAGCACCAGAGGACAGATAGACTTTGAAGAGTGTCGAGGTGAAAAATTGACAACGAATTCTCACTTCTAATGCTTTCCATTCTTTCTTGCTCTCTATGGGCTTTTTGACAAGCAACATTAATGCTCAAGCGATGTTTTGCTTGTTACACAATGCCAAACTGATGCAGACAATATCTCCCAGCTATGCATGCCTTACTTCGCAAGCCCCACCTTGTGCTTTAACCTGATTGTTATTGAATAAAAAGAAGAGGCAAGGAAAAAGTTTAAGACACTGATCGTGAGAGATTTATTCAGTTTCATTTATACATAAGGGATTTATTCCAGCTCCTCCATGTGGAAAGGTCAGACATCACATCGCTTCGATGGGTCATCAAGCCGATAAAATTCGTGTTTACATGTTTCTGGATTTATCACTGTTTTACATCCTTCCTTTTCGATAGGACCACCATAGCTTCAAAGGAGAAGAAAGAAGAAGTTATGACCAGTCAAAGTCGACCTTAACTGACAAGGTCATCTAGGTTCAACTGCCACCTTAGAACTTGCACAATATTCTATAAACTTCCTGGGAGAAATGTTGATGCAGCCAAGGCCTTATTTCAGGGCTCTGTGCCACGCAGTCTTAGAAGGTAATAAACAGTAACTTAAATTATATCTGGAAGAAAACTGGGACCAGGTGTGGCTCATTGTATAATATGGGTAAAGTTAGGGCAGGGGTGAAATTCAAAAATCCTCAGCTGGGGAACACTCAGGCCACTGAGCCTCCATGTTGCATCACATGGAGACTCCTGGGGACCCTGGTTGTTGTGGGGAGCTATACTTATCCAGGTGTGAGTCTATTCTTCAGTTCAGGTTTTGATCAGGGACTACAGACCCCTCACATCCTGGACATAAACTGTTTCAACTCCTACCCTCAAAATGATGCTATAGAGCACTGCCCACCAGAACAACTAGACACAAGGAGAGTTTTCCCCCGAATGCCATCACTCTGCTAAACAAATAATTCCCACAACAGTGTCCAACTATTTACTAAGTCTGCATTACTATCACTATTAATCCTCCCACCCTTCCTTTTATTCATCTCCTCCCACTTATGACTGTATGATTGTAACCTTGATGCTTGTATCCTAAAGGTTTTTATTGACTGTTCCCTAGTATGACTTGATTGCTTATTGTACCCTGTGACTCCTATTAAGTGTTGTACCTGATGATTCTTGACTCTTGATGAATGTATCTTTTCTTTTATGTACACTGAGAGCATTTGCACCAAGAAGTATTCCTTGTGTGTCCAACCACACTTGGCCAATTCCATTCCATTCTATATTCCTATTCTGTATTCCTATTCTATTCTTATTGTACCCTATGACTATTATTAAGTGTTGTACCTTATGATTCTTGACTCTTGATGAATGTATCTTTTCTTTGATGTGCACTGAGAGCATCTGCACCAAGACAAATTCCTTGCGTGTCCAACCACACTTGGCCAATAAAGAATTCTATTCTATTCTATTCTATTCTGTTCTGTTCTGTTCTGTTCTGTTCTGTTCTATTCTATTCTTCAATCCATTCCATTCCATTCTATTCTATTCTATATTGACTGTTTCCTAGCATGACTTGATTGCTTATTGTACCCTATGACTATTATTAAGTGTTGTACTTTATGATTCTTGACTCTTGGTGAATGTACCTTTTCTTTGATGTGCACTGAGAGCATTTGTACCAAGACAAATTCCTTGTGTGTCCAACCACACTTGGCCAATAAAAGAATTCTACTTTATTCTATTCTGTTTTGTGTAGATGGTGAAAAGAAGACTCAAAGGACTTGAGCTCTGAGGCACCCCGCATTGAAAAGACTTGTGGTTTGACCTCTGCTGCCCCACTCAACACTGACTGGAACTGGCCATGAAGTCCAGAGAAGTACGGCAAGGCAGTGACTCCCACTGGTCCAAAAGATAGGCATGATTTCTTACCTGTGGCAGCATGACATTCCTGTTTTGAGGCACTCGCATTCTAAACAATCATCTGTATTCCATTTGGACCCAATGGGATGTTCTTTTCCATCATAATCATCCACGCATTTGTTTGGCCATACCTCTTTCCCTAAAAAAAAAAGAGTTCAGGTGAAGTGGAAGCTGCACCCAAACCTACATTTGCGCAAAGGGTGACTGGTACACAAATTCTCTGCATTTGCTACAAAGCATTTTGTTTTACTTATTGATCAGATTTGTAAGGACCCCGTGATGAGCCAGCAACATCTGCATTATTATGATTGGGGTTTTCTGGTCTAGCCTTTGGTGGAAATCTGGGCTAAACGCATCTTAAACAGAATAACAGAGTTGGGAGGGACCTTGTAGGTCATCTAAATACAACCCCCCACCCAAGCAGGAGACCCTATTACACCATTTCTGAGAGATGGCAGTCCAGTCTCTTCTTGAAAGCCTCCAGGGATGAAGCTCCCACAACTTCTGAAGGCAACTTCTGTTCCACTGGTTGGTTTTTCTCACTGTCAGGAAATTCCTCTGTATTTCCAGATTGAATCTCTCCTTGATTATTAGTTTCCATCCATTGTTCCTTGTCTGGCCTTCAGTTGTTTGGAGAATAGCTTGACCCCTTTCTCCTCTCTGTGGCAGCCCCTCAAATATTGGAAGACCGCTATCATGTCTCCCCTGGTCCTTCTCTTCCCTAGACTAGCCATGCCCAGTTCCTGCAACCATTCATCGTATGTTTTAGCGTCCAGTCCCCTCATCATCCTGGTTGCTCTTTTTCGCACTCTTTCTAGAGTCTCAACCAGTGTTGGGATTCAAAAATTTTTTTTACTACTGGTTCTTTGGGTGTGGCCTGATGGGCATGGCAGAGAAGGATACTCTAAAATCTCCAGTCAGAGACGGTATTTGCCAGTTCTCCGAACTACTCAAAATTTCCACTACTGTTTCTCCAGAACGGGTCAGAACCTGCTGAATACCACCTCTGGTCTCAACATCATTTTTAATAGTGTGGTGACCCACACTGGATGCACTATTCTAACAGTACAGTCATGATTTGTACTGTTTAATTATTTTTTAGTTAATTTATTGTATTGTATTGTATTCTGTGAGCCGCCCTGAGTCCTTAGGGAGAGAGGGCAGCATACAAGCCTAATAAATAATAATAATAATAATAATAATAATAATAATAATAATAATAATTTGTTCAGATCAATGAAGAGTTTGGTTACCGTCTTTAAAGTAAGGTTCAAAGGCCTTAATGAAGCATGCTGCTTGACATGTAGCCAGCATGAAAGAGAAGACAATCAGGCTGAAGAAGACTCTCTGAGAAAGGAAGAAGAGGGGAAAAAAATAAGTCAGCAGAGAACTTACTGGTTGCTTCAGAAACTGGCTGTTCAAAATCTTTCTAATGTCCTCTTCAATACAGGCAGTCCTTAACTTACAACAGTTCATTTAGTCACTGTTCAATGTTACAAAGGCACTGAAAAAAAGTGACTTATGACCATTTTTCACAGTTACGACCTTTGCAGCATCCCCATGGTCATGTGATAAAAAATCCAGGTGCTTGGCAAACAGGCAATACTTACGTCACGCTCCAAAAGCAAAACTCTGCATTGGTATTAAAGGTAGAATCATAGAAGAACAGAGTTGGAAGGGACCTTGGAGGTCATCTAGTCCAGTGGTCGCCAACCAGTGGGCTGGGGACCACTGGTGGTATGCAAGAAAATTTTGGTGGTCCGCAGAGAAATGTCCCCCCCCCAAAGCAATTAAGGCTGCACAGGAACACAAGTCTGTGCCACCCACATGGCCAGTGGGAACACAAGGCTTGCGTCGCTTGCATTGCGAACAACACAAGGTAGTGAGGGGACGGGGAAAAGGACAGAGGGGGGAACTTGCCCCACTTGCCCCATGCACCTTGCCTGGCCACTGGGCTGCTTCTTTCCACTTCTTTCTTCTTCTGCTTTTGGCTGCATGCAAGGAAAGCAGCAAAAGTCTTTCTTTCTCTCCCCCAAACTCCGCCAGAAATGAGTCTTTGGGACCCTGCAAGGCCTCCTGCTCCAAGACACAAGACTCATTTCTGGCAGAGTTTGGGGGAGAGAAAGAAAGACTTCTGCTGCTTCTGCTGCTTTCCTTGCATGAAGCCAAAAGTCTCTCCTCTGTCTCTCTCTCTCCCCTTGAGAACGGAGCTGGAGATGGCATCCTGCGATCCCAAATAAAGAATGATTGATCGGTAGGAAAAAGGGGTGGGGAATTTTCCTGAAGTCTTTTTTGGGGGATTTTCCCAGGGTCTCCAGTCCGCAGGATTTAAAATGATGAGTTTGGACCAAAAAGGTTGGTGATCCCTGATGTAGTTCAACTCCCTTCTCAAGCAGGAGAGTCTCTATTCCAAATATTAGCCTCTATCTAGGATTGAACTCACAGCCTCCTGATTGTGAGGAAAGAGCCCCACCTCTAGGCCACCGGAGCTCACATTGATTGTGTTGATCGAATGGATCCCACTACAGATGGAAGGAGACATACCTTACCCCCATGCCATGCCTTCTCCTACCTGGGAGAGTTTGTGGGTGGGGGGGAAAGGGACAACCCTGAATCTGTCTTATTGAGTCTTACCAAAACACTCATTCCTGCATTCTTTTTTTATTATTCATATTTATATCCCGCCCTTCTCCGGAGACTCAGGGCGGCTGACAATTTTTGGGATACAACCCAATGCGCTCAGCAATAGCCTTCATTCCATTGCATATGCCTGCTTATTACTAAGCAGCATTTTTACAAAGTCAGCTTATTGCCCCCAACAATCTTGGGTCCTCAATTTACCTACCCCGAGAGGATGGAAGGCTGAGTCAACCTTGAGCCTGGTGGGATTCGTGCCTGCACTGATTGCAGGCAGCTGGAACTAAGTGCTAGGCGTTTAACAGCCTGCACCACCAAGGCTCTTACTATTTGTGCATCTATCCTTAATGCTACTAAATAGCTATTTAAAAAAAAGAAACTCTATTTGAGTCCCTGCTCAAAAATTACACCAGCCACACCTGGATATTACACTCATCCCAACATGCAATTAATTAATAGTTCTTTTCGTCCTTTCTCTCTTCTGGGGTTCTAGAGAAGTACATTCTGGCATTTGTGCTTCATTTCTTCTGTATTTCTGCCTTTATTAAATCTGAATAATCTACAGAGGATTCCTCTCATTATTATAAGCACAACTACAACTCTGGGTTCGGCTGCAAGAGATTGACTGTCCCAACGGGGCCACCTCATTCTTCCAGACATTCTCTTCTCCCCTCCAAATTAAATCGAGCTCCGGTTTGTGAATAAAGAAGAAATCATTTTACTCACCATCTTAAGAGGCTTCGGGGAAGATGCAGGAAACTCTTGCTAGGACAAGAAGCAGCTCCTCTCTGTCTGAGGTCGGCAAGGAATCCGCTTGTTCCATTTATACAAAAACCAAGACAGCCCCTGGTGCAATTTAAAAAAAAAAAAAGAATTCTGAGAGTTTTCTCAGAATAGCCACTGCCAGAAGGGAAATATTTACTTTATGACTAGTTTGTGTTTGTCTTGTAGATGTGATAAGGGGAAAGTATTTTAGAACAATATGGTTATAAAAAAAAAAATTCGAAATGATGGTGAGCAGGATGTGTGAGTTTGAAGCAGCCCAGTGTGCAGCCTTTTCCCCAGCTGCTCCCGAGATGCCCCCTGCCTATGTCGGGTACAGGTGATCCTCAACTTATGACCACAATGGCGCTCAAAATTTCCGTGGCCCGGTGAGACATGTGTTAAGTGAGCTTAGTCCCGTTTTACAGCCTTTTGCACGGAAGTTAAGTGAAGCACTGTATTTGTTAAGTTGGGTACAAGGTTGTTAAGTGGATCTGGCTTCCCCATTGACTTTGCTTGTCAGAAGGTCGCAAAAGGGAATCACATGACCCACTGCGACCGTCATAAATAGGAGCCAATTGCTAAGCGTCTGTATTACGATCACAAGGAGGTTTTAATGGTCATAAGGGTGAAAAACTGTCATAAGTGTTCTGACCAAGGCTTCCTGACACCGTAATTAAGCGCACGCTTAGTCCAAACAACTCCTGTTTTATTTCAACACTGGGAATTATGTTCATTCCCAGCAAGTAATGAGTCCCAAATAGTCCCTCGAGATAAGCACCCACCTTTCTCTCCTTTCAATTGCTGCCAACAACTAAAGTGCCAAATTAACTGAAAAAAAACCAACCAAAGTACAAAGTCCACACAGAGCTTCAAGGTTTAATCCAAACAGAGCGAACGACTTTGCTTCCTGCAAAGGTTTCTCTACCTTTGCACTTCCTTTATACCTTAGGGGAGGGGCAATCACCTCCCAGCCATACTCCCGAGTTGCCCCTGTTGTTTCAGCTGCTCTCGCCTTCTAGCAGCTCTGTGCATACATGCGTCCTGGGAACAGGCTCCACTTGTTCCTCTGCCTTGCTGCTGCCAGACTCTGAAGGCTCCAGAGGCAGCACCCCACTCCCAGATGGTCGTGACCCCATCTCTGCAGCAGATGCAGGACCCTCATCCGAGTCCTCTCCAGACTCCCGGACTGGTCTCCATTCTTCCCCACTGTCCGATTCCACTGCTGTCTGCACAGGCTGCCGATGAACCACAACAACAAGTCACTTTTTTCAGTACTATTGTAATTCTGAACAGCCACTAAATGACGGTTTGTTTGTTTATTTATTTATTTATTTATTTATTCTTTTTTAACTTTTGTAATTTGTATGGTTGTTTTTATGTGAGCCGCCCTGAGTCCCTCGGGAGAGAGGGCAGCATATAAGACCAAATAATAAATAAATAAATAAATAAATAAATAAATAAATAAATAAATAAATGTGAGGGGTCTCTAGATATTTTCACAGCCCTCTTTTTGACTCGTGCAGTATACAGGTCCTCAATGGAAGGCAGGTCGGTAGTAGGATCAAAGCAAATAGCATTTCTAACTATATTGTGCTTTTAATGTTTATGCTACTTCAGTTCCTCTTCTTCCCACAGGTAATTCGTTTCACAGAGGTGTATAAAATCATTTTTGAAAACCATTCATCCTTATAGTACAGGTTGGATTGAATTCTCCCTTGCCTTTCTCTCATGTAGGCTACATGAGAGCCAGTTTGGTATCATGGTCAAGGTATCAGGCTAGAAACCTGGAGATTATGACTTTTCTAGTCCGTCCTTAGGCACAAAGCTGGATAGGTGACCTAGGTCAGTCACTCTCTCAACCCAAGGAAGCAGCACCGTGCCAACACAACTACATGGACTTCTCCTGGCAACCTTCAAGGGAGGCAACACTGACGTGAAGGTACAAAAACTAAAAACAAGCTCATCGTTGAACAGAAAAATTGTCCTTCACCTCAAGACCTCAGTGAAGATTCTTAGCCACCCAGGTAGAATTGTCTGGAAGATGAATCATGGCCACCAGACCAGAGGTGGGATTCAGCCGGTTCTGACCAGTTCTGGAGAACCGGTAGCGGGAATTTTGAGTAATTTGGAAAACCAGCCAATACTGCCTCTGACTGGCCTTGCCCCCATCTGTTCACTGCCTCCCAAGTCCCAGCTGATCGGCTGGGTCTTCTTTGGTTGCCGTACAGAGGAGAACGAAGCTGTAAATCAGGTTAGTGGAGTGGGGAGGGAATGGGGATTTTGCAGTATCCTTCCCATGCCACACCCACCATGCCACGCCCACCAAGCCATGCCCACAGAACCAGTAGTAAAAATTTTTGAATCCCACCACTGCACCAGACATCTTTTCTTTTTGGTTTACAACATTTCGTTGCTTATCTCCCAAGTAGAAAAAAGATAGAGATAAGCAGATAGAGACAGAAACAATTTAGATAAGCAGTGAAACGTTTCAAGAAGACAAGAAGTCCACCTGTGGATTATTATTTTGTTCAAGCTGTCCCTTCAGACTTCAGGGGAAAACACATTTAACGACAACATTTCTGCAGAGTCAGATTTTCTCTGTGTATTCTGAAAACTGTTAACTCTCTTAATCAATCACTCTAGAAGTTTAAGAGAGTGGTACGGTGGCCCAGAAGTGGAGCTCTCACCTCACAATCAGGAGGCTGTGAGTTTGATCCTAGGCAGGGGCAGGTATTTCTCTCTCCAGGTACAATGAGAATATATTTGCTGCGAACTCCTCATTGGTGACAGGAAGCGCATCTGGCCAGTAAACACTCAGCTCCATGCAGTTGCCCTGATTCCACCCCACAAGGGATTATGGAGTCATTAAAAGACAAAACAATTCTAGAAGATTAAGATTTCTTTTCGCTGTTTCATGGAATGTTTGTATTCCTCTACCTCAGGGAAAGCCATCTTGGTCTTCTTGAAAATGTCTTGGAAAAGCTTGAGCAAATCAGCTCTTTACAGTACATCTTTACTACAGCCTCCGTGACCCATGTTGGGTCAGTGTTATTTACTTTGCTGCTACACTCTGATAAAAGGCTATTGAACTACAGTTTGCTCATGGGAAATAAGATGAAGGACAGATCTCTGTTTTGTAATATATCATTTACAACACTCTAAATTAACCAAATGGGAGAGAAAAGCGATAACCCTATTCTAAAGGGCTTGGCCAATTGCATGCGTATTCTACTAAGGAGATGAAACCTGAAATGCCAGTCTGAACAATATTGCAGGGAGAATGAACCTGAAAATCCAGTCTGAACAACATTTAAGAGATAATGAGCCATTCCAAAATTGGGGAAAAGGAACTACAAATCATAATGTAATAAAAGTTACCAAGAAGGTCCCCAAACATTATTTTACTGGTAACGTTGCTGTGTGTTTGAGATAAAGCACAGGAAATCAACTGAATTATTAAGGATGCATTGAATGTTTCAGATTTGCAATCCAGGTTGCTTTAGGTACAGGAAGGGTATGAAGTAAAGTTTGAAAACGATTGTTGCAATTTGATTCAAATGCAGAACTACTTGTGAAAGGCACTCACCAAAAAAAATTGACTGTGCAGACCATATTGTGCAGAGAACCAGATGAAATAGCCAAACAAGACAGCCAAATGAGCTATTTAAGCTTTTGCCACAAAAGAACATGGCATAAGATTGGAGACTTTAGCCAAAGGCTTCAGGAATAAAGCCATGCATGATTCAATCAAGTATTCCTCCTATTTAAAAGCAAGAAAGATCAGATGTACATTTCTTGAGAAGAAACAACCATCTTGTATTCCAGAAATGATTTACAGAAACTATTTGTGGCCAATGCAAATAACTGCACAGGAAGGAAGCAGAGAATTATGGAAGCCTCTTTCTGCTCTGGGTCATCAACCAACTTGGTGTATTAGTAGCACAGTGGTTAAAATGCAGTATTGCAAGCTAACTCCGCCCACTGGCTCAAGGTTGACTCAGTCTTTCAAACTGCTGGGGTTTGTAAAATAAGAACCCAGATTGTTGGGGGCAATATATTGATATAAACTGTTCAGAGAGTGATGTAAAACATTAGGGAGCGGTATATACTGTAAATCTAAGTGCTATTGCCAGTGCTATTGCCATTGGTGTTTTGGTATTCCTAGAATCATGTCTCATCAAAGACCAAGAATTGGAGTAAAGCAGTTCTGGTTACCTTCACCAGAAACATCTCCTACAAGGGGTCCATGGGAGAGTATGAAGCTCACCTCGAGCAGAGACCGAGAGCAAGTGTGTAGGACTAACGCAAAACAAAAACATGTGAGATTGTAACCAAGAGAGACAGAGCCTGCAGGGAATGCAAGTCTACTCTGTCAAATGCCTTACTGAAGATTTTAATAGATGAAAAGCATGCAGGAAACACCATATGAAGAGAGGACATTCTTAAACTTCTAAAATGCCAGATTCTAGCAAGGGAGATTCTGGGGAAAGAGTGAGAGTAAGTCGCACTTCTTAGAGTAGGACAGTCGATTTCCAGGTGGCCTACAATCCTAAAAATGGGTAGGGGCATCTTGGGGGAAGCTGGGGAGGACAATACACATCTGGATGTTTCCAGTCCTCTCATTCTATTTAATCTCTCCATAGTGTGGTCTATTCTTTACCATGTTGTTCAGAAGTTAATGACATGGTTCACCTTGATTGAATCTATCAGGGACCAATGAAGTATGATGCATGTCTTTCCCTCTTGGCAGTACCTATTTCAGCACAACTTGCACCCAGTAAATGGTTAGTGGGCAATCTCCTTTATTACACTGCTGTCTTCTACTTCTATATAAATTGAAGGAACAAATTCCTTACTGGCCTCAGAGAGAGCTGCTACTCCTTGTCATTCCGCCTACCAAGAGTTTCCTTAATTCTTCCCCAAATCCAAGATGGTAAGCAAAATTGTTTGCTCTGCTTTGCAGCAAGAGTTTGAACTGAGTTGGATGTAAGAAGGGAATGTCTGTAGGAACGAAATGAATAATATGAGTCAGCTTTCTGGATATGATTTGGGTCAAATAAAGCTGAAAATAAAAATACATGAATAAATATTTATGGAGCATCAAATGCAATCAGATGCTCCTTTAGAACATCAAAAGAGAGATAGGAGAAAGAACGATTTGCAAAGCTAATTAATTGCACTTTGTGATATTTGGGAGGCATTGCTGATGTAATTTTTGGGCCAGAACTCAGATTTTATTTTCTAGCTATTTAGCAGGATTAACCCTGGATAAACAAATGAACAAACACCAATTTTTGTATTGGGGAATATATCTGTTAAGTCTGCATGAAGAGTCAGACACGAGGAGTTCCAGCAAAGAGTTTATTAAGTGACTACAGCTCGAATGGACCCGTCCTGGCTTGGCTACAGCTGCCTCTTATAGCCTGCAGCCGTGGTTGCCAGCCAATGGGAGTGCAGGGTTTCTTCCCGCACTATTTAAACCAATACCATTTGACATTTTACAAGAACAGTTCAAATAAACCAATAACATTCAAACCTACATACATAA
The DNA here is from genome assembly GCA_009733165.1 of Naja naja. Classification (NCBI taxonomy): domain Eukaryota; kingdom Metazoa; phylum Chordata; class Lepidosauria; order Squamata; family Elapidae; genus Naja; species Naja naja. Next base: position 2,465,118 of record CM019156.1, on the reverse strand, counting down.
CACCCCTCCCCACTAGGTTCAGTCCATACCAAACCCCAACCTATCTAATGTATTCCTTTAAATAGGTGGGGCTCTTACGTATGTTGAGACCTTCGTGGTTCAGAAGTTTTAACGTTCTCACCCAGTGAGAGGGGAAATGTGTCTGCTGACAATTCCCTGTTGGGACTTCCTGTGAAAGGAGACCCTGTTAGACTGTTAGAATCTGGTCTCTCCTCCCAACCCATCTCCATTCCAATGTCAGCACCCAAGTCAGGTAGTGATGTACAATCTTCCACTTCTGAGGATGGATCTTGGCATTGTGACAGGGTTCGGGATGGTTCCTGTCGCAATGGCTCGTTACACATGGGGTTGATTCTTGCTTGCTGATTTTCCTCCTGTTCCCCTCCTTCCCCCCTAGAAGAAACATCAGGTGAGGGACCCAGAGAGAGACAGGGGTGATGTTCCTGAGGGAACCTGGATCTAAGTTGGTCAATGTGCCTGCTCCAGAGGAGGCCATCCTCTGTTTGTACCCTGTAAGAACGAGGGCCAGTGATGTGAGTTATTTCAGCAAGAATCCACAAAGGTTCACCTATAAGGTTCCTAGCATATACAGAATCACCCACACTAAAAGAACGAACTTTGGAAGTAGAATCCAGTGGTGTGTTGGGTGCGTAAGTGGGATGAAGGCGGTCAAGGGAAGACCTAAGTTTCCTACCCATCAACAACTCTGCTGGGGACAAGTCATTTGATGGGCTAGGAGTGATGTGCTGAACACTAAGAAGCTTTTCAAGCTTCTCAGTGATATCCCCAGGACCCAGCTGCTGAAGCTTCTCTTTGGTAAAGTGTACCATGCGTTCAACCTGGCCATTAGCCGAAGGGTGCCCAGGGGCAGTGAGGGCATGTCTGATACCCTGTTGTGCTAGAAAGGATTCAAAAATGTTAGATGTGAATTGAGGGCCATTGTCAGAGACAAGGACATCTGGTAACCCATGGGTGACAAACAATTTTCTGAGCTGCTTGATGACAGCCTCAGTTGTAGTGGAAGTCATGGGAATTACCTCTAGCCATTTGGAATATGCATCTACTATAACTAGAAAAGTGTGCCCTCTCGTAGGACCTGCAAAATCAATGTGGATTCTAGACCATGGGCCCCTAGGACATTCCCATTCCTGTGTGGGCGTGAGGTGGAGCAGGCCTGACTACCTGGCAATTGGGACAAGATGCTACCCAGTTTTCAACCATTTTGTCAATATCTGGCCACCATACATAACTCCTGGCCAAACCTTTCATCCTTACAATCCCAGGATGACCCTCATGTAACATTTCCAAATCCTCCCTTTGCAGTTTTGCAGGAATAACCACCCTGTTACCCCACAAAATACATCCTCTTAATACAGATAATTCAGTTTGCCTGGACTTAAAGGTTGGGCAAGGTGAGGTAGATCTTGAAGAGGCCAACCTTTCTTAATCCAGCCTATAACAGGTGCCAACACAGCATCTTTGGCAGTCTCTCTGGCAATCTCAGCAGCATGGACTGGAAGCTTAGCAACAGTCTCTAGGAAAAAGGTGTGAGTTTCAAGTTCAAAGTCCTCCTTGTGGCAAGGTAGTGGGCAATGACTCAGTGCATCAGCATGTCCAATGTCCTTGCCAGGCCTGTGAATCAGTTTGTATGAATAGGCTGCAAGAAATTCAGTCCATCTCAGCATTCTTGGTGACAGGATAGTAGGTGTAGGTTTGTCTCCTGCCACAATGCCTAATAAAGGTTTGTGATCTGTAACAATGGTGAATGACCTGCCATACAGATATTCATGAAATTTCTTAACAGCTGCAACAACTGCTAATGCCTCCTTGTCCAGTTGGCTATAATTCCTCTCTGCTTTGGACAAAGTGCGAGAGTAAAATGCAATAGGGCTTCCCTTCCACTGGGAAGCCTGTGACTCAAAAAAAAAACCCACTCCAAAAGGGGATGCATCACAAGTCAGAATAACAGGCAAATTCTCAGAGAATTGTATCAATACAGCATCAGATGTGATTAGTCTCTTAATACTGTTAAATGCTGATTGTTCCTTCCTCCCCCAGATCCAAACAATCTTCTTATCAAGCAGGCGATGTAAAGGCTCAGCAATGGATGCTGTGTGAGGTAGAAACATGTGATAAAAGTTAATAAGTCCAAGGAAGGCTTGTAAATCTGTCTTGCATCTAGGTTTAGGGGCTTCCTTGATTGCTTTAACCTTGGCATCAGTAGGGTGGATGCCATGCTTGTCAATCATGTACCCCAGGAACTCAACTCTGTCTGTTTTGAGTGTGCATTTTTCTTCCTTGACTTTTAACCCCACTTTTTTGAATCTGGTAAGGAGTTCTCTGAGTCTCTCTTGTAACTGAGTGTCATTTTCAGCAGAGATTAACACATCATCAAAGTAAGGTACTACCCCTGGCAGTCCTTGGAGCATCCTTTCCATAAGGCTTTGGAAGATGCCTGGTGCCACGCTTACTCCAAACTGTAACCTTTTACATTTGAAGGCACCTCTATGAGTCACAATTGTTTGTGCCTTTGCAGTGGCATCATCAACTGTTAACTGTTGAAATGCCTGAGCCAAGTCCAGTTTGGCAAATACTGTACCCTTGCCAAGGGAATGGAGCAGATGATGCACAACTGGTACTGGGTATGTGCTCTGCTGCAGCGCATGGTTAAGTGTCCCCTTATAGTCACCACAGATTCTCACTGACCCATCAGACTTGACTGGTGTGACTATGGGTGTTTCCCATCTGGAGTGGTCAGTAGGCTCTAAAACCCCTTGAGCAATAAGTTTATCTAATTGTGCATCAATTTTTTTCCTTTAAAGCAAATGGAACCCTCCTGGGCTTTAAACGAATTGGGGGCACCTTGAAGTCTAGGCTGAAAGCAATAGGGGTCCCCATATACTTGCCCAGTCCTTCGCTGAAGACCTCTGGAAACTCAGACTTCAAGGACTCCTCCCATTCAGAACTGCTCACGTGATTGATGCCAGTCACCTCGATGCCTAGTGGCTTGAACCACTCAAGTCCCAGCAAGCTTGGGCGATCCTTGTCCACGATGGTCAGAGGCAAACGTTTGGTGTGGCCTTTAAACTGCACGTTGAAATCTCTCGCTCCAACTACTGGAATCTTGTTCCCTTGGTAGTCTTTAAGAGTCAGTGCTTGCTTCTGGAAATGCTTCTTCTGAATGTTGGGAAAGAGTCTGTGGATAGTGTCCCAGGACACCATAGATAAATAAGAGCCTGAGTCCACTTCCATTTGGCAAGGCCTTCCTTCAATAAACACCTTCACGTGTACTTTTCTGCTTTTTAAGGGTGAAGAATGACCAATAGTGATTGTTTGGTGAGTTTCATTCTTGCCATTTGCTTCTGAATTGCCCCATCTTTTCAAGGAAATTGTTGGGCTTAAAGTCTTTGTCAGGAAATTTTTTCCTACTAGGTGGAGTTCTGGATGATTTGCAGACTCTGGCTATGTGACCCCGTTTCTCACAACGTAGGCAGATGGAGTCAAAGAACTTGCATTCAGTGCAGGGTGCCCCCACAGCCTCTGCAATAGAATCCTTGCCTGTTTTTCCCAGAGTCTTTTCTCTTCTTCTCCATTCTGAGTCTAAAAATCCCCTCCTCTGCCTCACTGCCATCTGAATCCGAGTCTATTTGTTTGCAATGGGCTGTTGTGGATTTTTCCCCATCAGAATGGCTTGAGGCCTGGCTTGAGGCCTTGTTAATCTTTTTCATGGCCGCTGCTGAGGACTTGGTGGCTTCCACTGAAACAGCTTCTTCAATGGCCTCTTTAAACGTGATCTTAGGTCTCATTAACAGTTTGCTTTGTAAGACCTTATCTTTGAGGCCTAAAACAAACCGATCACGCATGGCCTCTTCTAAGTTGGTAAAATCACAAGCACCCCCAATGTCCCTTAAACTTGCCACGAAGTCATTAACATTCTCGCTATTCCCTTGATCCCGACGGTAAAATTCGTGTCTCTTAATGAGGCACGATACTTGTGGGGCGTAATGGGCTCTTAAAAGTTTCTCTAAATCGGGCCATTCCATTACCTTCAGCTCTGCTGCTCCCGCCAACGCCTTCGCCATTTTGAAGACTGCTGGACTGCAGTGCATGAGAAATACCGCCCTCTTCCGTCTCTCGGGAATGTCAGCGAGGTCGTTTCCTTCCAGGTACATCTGGAAGCGATCCGCATACGATTCCCAGTCTTCCGCCGCCGGATTGAACGGGGCTGGGGGGGTGTTCAGGGCAGCCATCTCGCTCTTCTGCTTGTTCTTCGCATCGTCTTCTCTTCAGGGAAATCCCACCTTCGTTGCCAGTGTTAAGTCTGCATGAAGAGTCAGACGCGAGGAGTTCCAGCAAAGAGTTTATTCAGTGACTACAGCTCGAATGGACCCGAGTTGGCTTGGCTACAGCTGCCTCTTATAGCCTGCAGCCGTGGTTGCCAGCCAATGGGAGTGCAGGGTTTCTTCCCGCACTATTTAAACCCATACCATTTGAACAGTTCAAATAAACCAATAACATTCAAACCTACATACATAACAATATCAACTCAGTAATATAGATTCGGGAGTGGCCTTTTTTCACGGGAAGGAAAAAAGGAAGGAAGGAAGGAAGGAAGGAAGGAAGGAAGGAAGGAAGGAAGGAAGGAAGGAAGGTGCATTAAAATTATGTTATTGTTTATGGCTTCACAAATCTACCACTAGAACATTCTGGAGAAAAGACATTGCTGAATTCCAAAAATAAAGATAGATTTCAACTGCTTTAATTAGTTCCATTCTGTTGTTTGAAATTTGGCTTCCTACTTTGAATAGCGGCTATCTAGAAATTAAAGAAATGGGGTAAAAGAAGGAAGGAGGCCAAAGAAATAGCAACTGAGTCAATGAGTTTTGCAACCGGACATGTTTTCTCTGGTCACTTATTGTATTTTTTCTTCTTCTACTTTCTTAGAGAGTTTTCTTCCTCCTGATTGCCTTCTTTTTCATGCTGGCTACGTGTCAAGGAGCAACCCAAAAGAGAGGCTGTTTTAATCCCAAAATTGGGAAGGGTAATCAAGTTCCTTCTTGATCTGAGCAAATATTCTACTTCTTGCAGAAAGCTTATAATGGGGTTTCTGAAGTCTCAGGATAGGAGAAACTAGTCACCTGTAGCCTTCCCTTCCTGCTTATCCATGAATTAATTGCTGGAAGTGCACTTGGGAGGGTTTTCAACCTGACTAGCTTCCACCCACTGCTTCTCCTCCTCTCCTCAGATGCTATGGAGAATAAACCTCTTCCCTGTAGCAAGTCTTCAGGCTTGAGAAGGGGGTCCTGCCAATCTGAAAAATAAGTAACGTAAAATGGTTTGCAGAAGGGGTGGGATTCAAAAATCCCAGCCACTGATTCGCTGCCCGGGTGGGCGTCGCCATGGTGGGTTCCACGTTCCCCAGGGTCTGGAGGCTTCCCTCGGGCCTCTGGGAGGGCGAATGCAGGACTTCCGGAAGGCCCGTTTTTCCCCCTCCCAAGAGCCTCTGCGGAGACTCCTGGGAGGGGAAGGGTGGGCGGGACCAGCCAGTCATTTCAATTACCGATTCTGTGAACCAGATGTAAATTTAACATCCGATTCACCAGAACCGGTCCGAACCAGCTGAATCCCAGCCCTGCTTTTCAGGAAGCGCAGATCATTTATATCCTTGCCACATGTGTCCAACAGTAGATTTCTCACAGCAGCCCCCAACTGTAGCGGTTGGTTTCCTGGTCCAATTTGGCAATTTGGCTGTGCAAAATGACAGAGTAATAGAGTTGGATGGAACCTTGGGGGCTTTGTAATCCACCCCCCTCCTCAAGCAGCAGACCCTATACCATTTCAGACAACTGTTTGTCCGAGCTGCAGGTTTAATTGGAGTCTTTTTCCTTACCTAGAAAAAAAGAAACATTGGATCGGTGGAAATGACCATGAACCCTCCGGACATTTTCCTTTCCCGCACAGTGGTTAATTGCCACAGAGGCCTGGGATGCACTGCTACCAGAGGTAGGAAGATCTTCCCAGCAGCGACTGGATATATGACTTTGCACATGATTTTTCTTAACTAAAGCAGAAATGTTAAGTGAGTTTGTTTGTTTGCATATTTAATTAAGTTATCATGGAGCAACTTTACACCGTTTGAGATAGCAGAAATCCATGCACACCCATAAAGATTCAAGTAAAGGTTTCCCATGTTCAGTCATGTCCACTTCTTAGCCAAGGGTGCCCACATTATCCAAATACACTTCCATGGTCATGTGGCCATCTTGACTATATGCCGTGGTGCATAGAACACTGTTAACTTCACACTGAAGTGATACCTATTGATCTACTCACATTCACTTGCCCCTGAACTGCTAGATGGCCAGGAGATGGGGCAGGTAATATGAGCTCAGCCAACCAGGCAGCGGAGACCCAGGATTGTTGGGTGCAGAAGGGAGTAGAGAAACTGAGGCTGGTAAGGAGCAGGATTTCTCCCTGCTTCCCTTCCTTTCTCTTGGCCTGTCAGGGCTGCGGGACAGCTGGGCAGTCCTTTTGTCCGTCCTGTTGGGCCTGGTTGCAGGTCTCCAAGAAACTCATAATCCTTGTTGAGAACAAACAAAGGGACACTCAAAATGTATTTTCCATCGTGCGGTTTCTCCATGCCAACAACTGACCCCAACTTTTCTTCTTCTTTGGTATTTCTTCGATTTAAGGTTCAGTAGCAGTCCAGATGTGCCTCTAAGATGCAAGACAACGGTCCATCTACCGTCGTCAATGTGCTGTTATTCTGATCTCCTCACCTAGCGGAACCTGATTAAATCTCTCAACATGTGAATGAATCTGAATAAACCTTTCACATCACCCTTTTCGTCTTTTTTCTTGTCTTTCCTTAATATTAATTAACAACTTGTATGTACACTGAGAGCACATGCACCAAGACAAATTCCTTGGGTGTCTATTCACACTTGGCCAATAAATCATTCATTCATTCATCCATTCAATCTGATATTGGTTTATAATGTCATGGAAAAGGTGGAATGGGAGATGACACAACAATGCTATTCAATCCATATTTATTCACATGGAACAACCTAAAAATGCATGTGGAGATTGGAACAATAGAAATACTTGAGGACTAGAGAGTTGGGTTCATTAATTTCTTCAAATCACGGAACAAATCCTCACATGAAAAGTCAAGGGGGCCATAAGGAACCTTCAATCTTCATTTCCTGTACAGAAGAGAAGACAATTGCAATGCAATGCATGTTGACTACTGCAATGCTCTCTATATGGGGCTGCCCTTGTGGACCACTTGGAGGCTTCAACTGGTGCAGAATGTGGCCGCGAGGGTTGTGATGGGAGTATCCTGATACTCCCATATTACACCCCTCCTGTGTGCGCTGCACTGGTTGCCGGTTGCCCTCCGGGTGAGATTCAAGGTGCTGGTAATCACCTATAAAGACCTACATGGCTTAGGGCCAGGGTATTTGTGGGAACATCTACTGCCAGCAACGACTGCCCAGCATCCTGTGTGCTCCCACAGACAGGGCCTCCTTGGGGTGCCGTCGGCCAGACAGTGTCGGCTGGCGAACCCCATGGGGAGGGCCTTCTCTGTGGGAGCACCCACCCTGTGGAATCAGTTGCCCTTGGAGCTACGGATGGCCCCTGACCTTCGTTCCTTCCGTCACGACCCGAAGACATGGTTTTTCCAACAGGCCGACCTGGACTGAGGGGGGTGGGTTTTTATTGGTTTCTTTGCAGTATATTTGTCATTGTGGGTTTTAGATAATTGCTTGGGAGCTTTATTTAATAATTTTTTCATAATTCTAAATTCTTGTACTCTGTGTTTTTTACTGTTGTGAGCCGCCCTGAGTCCTTCGGGAGATGGGGCGGCATATAAATCCCATTAAACATTAAACAATTCAACTGTGCTGAAAATAACCCTACGGTCCTTGACTGTGACCAACCAAAAACAGCACAATTGTACTGTACAACACAGAACTGAAGATTATGATAAAACAGCCAGCATTTTAAACAAACATCCCCATTTTGGGTGGATGAAGATGATGAAATTGGTGGGTGCAGGGTTACAATTGCCATCCTGCAGAATTTGGCACACATGGACACACACACACACAAACACACCTGTAGACACTCATGACCCACAGGTTCTAAGAACAGAAGCAGGGAGCAGAACAAGATCTCCGACTCTGCCACGAGCTTACGCTAAAGGGAACATTGGATGAATGGGACACAATGTTTATGAAACCAAATGAAGGCAAATATAGGTGTATCAGGATAAAGTTGCGGGGTCCAATCTGCGTTGGATTTTTCGATATATTTGCACCAACAGCAATGAACTCAAAGCAGTGACGTGTGCTAAAATGTACACTGCTTTGTACTTGCATACATAATTTTTAATAGAAATTCTAGAAAGCAAAAAGGGGCCCACCTTATTCCACTTTAAAATATATTCTCTCATTTATTTAACCGATATGCGGAATATATGAAGCTGGAATCTGAATTGGAAGAAGAGGAGCACGATTTTAGAACTGGAGCATTCAGGCCACCATAGATGCCCCAACACAAGTGATGTCAAGCTGCCCACCCCCCCTGGCCACGTCCACCCTGCCCACCACCCGAGGTAAAACATAACCCTGATATGGACCTCAGTGAAATCTAGTTTGACACCCCTGGCCTATAGTATACATGTACATGTTGATGTGGACAAATTGCACACTCAATCAAGTGATGCTTTTATTCTTATTGTTGGAAATGATCAAAGCTTCAGCTGGAACCCTTGATAGCAAAATCCTCCATTCGGGGATGATTGTAACACAACTCACATCTAGCTCTTCTTCATAACCGGAAAGGGTACTACACCTCTGAAATTTCAGAAACCATGAAAGCTAAGCTCATGAAAGCCTAATCTGGTTGTTAGGATGGTGGTAGAAATCCTCATTCCTCAGAACAATATTCAATGTCCAACCAAAGAACTATGTTCATGTTCATACAGGAAATATGAAAAAAATGTATGAAAATTGTGCAAAAATGAAACCTCCATCATGCCAAGCCTGAAGTTGACATAAGCCATTTTAGTTTCTCTTAGTATATATTATTTTTCTTGTTTTCTCTGTGGCAGTCATGGGGGGAAGGGTTTCGGGCTTGACACATTGCTAAGTGGGGAGGAGTGGAGATAGAGAGAGTTGTTTTGGCTAGGTGATTCTTCTTCCCGTGGGAAAACAGCTGCCCTTGCTGGGGCCCCTTGAGGTGGGGATTTATGACATCGAGCAACGTTGAATTACTTCTATTGGAGAATGTGACTTTTGGGGGTTGTTTCTAACTTTTAATATTGTGGGGTAATTCTGGGTTGTGTCAGATCCAGAATTACCATGGACTTTGCCAATTTGATGCTTTCCTAAATAAAAGAAATCTTTTTGAAAGATGGACTTTGTATTTTTCTTTTTAAATAGATTTCATCACTTGAAAGCCTGACACGTCAGTTATACCATAGACTTCCTTCAATTTTCCCTCTTGTTTTTCTCCTAAGCTCCACAGCTCTGTCCCATAAATCTTCCAATGTTAGAGCACCTCAAACGAGGGCTGGCTGATTGTTCTGTTTTAATGCCACCGTGCATTTTGTACATCAGTCCAGGAACACAATGAAACTGTATCTTATGGGCAGATCCTACTTCCTAAATGTTAATGGGACATGAAAGTATTAGAGCAACATGAAAAGAGAAATAAATATGATGTTCCTTCCTTACACTGGGAACTAAGACAAACAGTCCCTTCTGCTGAATCAATAAAACCTACGAAGCATATGTATTTTCCACTTTGGCGGTCAAGCTTTTACCGCTTTAAAATATATTCTCTCATTTATTTAAGCTATATGCTGAATATACAAAGAGGGAATCTGAACCGGAAGAAGATGAGCAGGGTTTCAAAACCGGAGGAAGAAATATTATTAGCCTGCATTTGGCCACCTTTCAATATCGGGCTGTCATCATACATGTTACGGGTTCAACGAAAGCACATTGCGGATAGGCAGCTGCCTCTGGCCAAAGATCAGCTAAGGCGATTCTCCAGGGTTTTTTTGCTCGATGGGAGGATATTTTGTTCGTGTCACATTTACGCTTTTCCAGGCCAAGTCGCTAGCACAGCTCCTTTTCTACCTGCTCAGACCCTCCGCTTCATATCTTTAGAAAAAGTTGAATCCAAATTTATTCAAGCAATTCTCCAGATGCCTCACTGTGCTTCAAGTTCAATCCTAGGTACAGACATTTCTCTTTCTGGGCACAATGAGAATATATCTCAATGAGAAAATATCCATGTGTTTATAACTATGTTTATACTTATACCTATTATCTTGTAAGCAATTGACTAATCAAATAAATAAATAAATATCTGCTGTGAACTCCACATTGGCAATAGGAAGGGCATCTGGTCAGTAAACACTCAGCTCCCTTCAGTTGCCCAGACGCCACCCCTGGTAAGGGATTATGGGGTCATTAAAAGACAAAACAAGATAATGAGCCATTCCAAAATTGGGGGAAAGGAACTACAAATTATAATGTAATCAAAGTTACCGAGAAGGTCCCCAAGCATTATGTTACTGGTAAATTGGTCGTGTGTTTGAGATAAAGTACAGGAAATCAACTGAACTATTAAGGATGCATTGAGTGTTTCAGATTTGCAATCCAGGTTGCTTTCGGTACAGGAAGGGTATACAGTAAAGTTTGAAAACCATCGCTGAGATGTGATTCAAATGCAGAAATACTTGTGAAAGGCACTCTACAGGAAAACATTTACACATGGACTGTGTAAATCATATTGTGCAGAGAACCAGATGAATTAGCCAAACAAGACAACCAAATGCGCTATTTAAGCACATCTGGCTGTTTCCAGTTCTCTCATTCTATTTAATTTCAAAATCAAATCCCCACTCAACAACCACTACCACAACTACTACCTCAACTACAATCACAACTACAACTGAAAATAACCACCAAACCACAGCCACAAATAATCACTATCCCATCAAATAATACCACAAATGATATCCCATCAGACATCATGGAATGTGATCAGAAACGCCTTGAAGACACCATTATATCTGATGATATCACCAAAGTTCACAATATCATAAGCAACTCCAATACAACAAACATCTCTCCTGAAGATGTCACTGAAATAACCGGAGATGGCCCTGAGTTCAGATACAATGATGGCTCAATGGCCCCAAGATTTTGTAGAATTGATTGCAAAAATGAGTCCAGCAAATGGATATTCACTCATACAATAAATACCATTGCTAAAACCAATCCCATCCATAACAAACTTCGTTCACGACCAGATTTATCCATACCGCAAAGAATCCACTCCCGTGAACTCTGCACAGAACTCAAAAAATGCCTAGACAATGGAGAGAAGGACCTATACATTGACTACCGTGCTGATTGTATCAAAAGTAAGTCACACAACCCACAACTCAGCATCCAACCCTACCTCAACCAATCCACCATCACCCAAAACTAGGCAGGCATGCCCCTAACTACCTCAATTCCAACTACAAATGGCCTAAAATGCAAGCTACTCAATGCAAGAAGCCTTGTAAATAAAATACCTGAATTTCTCCTCTTAATAAATACAGCTAAATTTGACATCACATTTGTCTGTGAAACATGGCTCAACGCATCCCTCCCTGACTCCATTACCACAGTAAAAACAAATCTGGTCACGTTGCCAACTTTAAAAGCCAATACAAAAATTTATGCCACCAGATAAAGACTAAATGCACCAATTATCACATTAAACAAGAGGAAAACCTTCTACGCACCAATTCCACCCGCGCTTTCTACAATTTTGTAAACAACAAACTAAAAGACTCAAGATCCATCCCATCCCTGAAAGGACGTAATGGTACAGACTGCAATGACGACACCATTAAAGCCAACCTCTTTAACACATTCTTTGGCTCAGTATTTGTAAACAGCAATGGCTCATGCCCAGTATTTCCTAGTCGAACCACAGACAACTACAATGATCTAATACATATCAATTTTACAGAAGACAATGTTGAAAAAGCACTACACAATCTAAAACCATCTCGATCTATTGGACCAGACGGAATATGTGCCTACTTCTTAAAAAAGCTATCCACTGCCCTAGCCGAACCTCTAAGCATAATCTTTGAGAAGTCTTTCAGGACCAGCTCCTTGCCAAATCTATGGTCAATAACCATGGTCATCCCCATCTTCAAAAAGGGAGACCCCACCCTACTTGAAAATTACAGACCAACCTCTTTATGCTGCGTCACCTGTAAAGTCATGGGATCAATTATTAACCAATCCACTATCCTCCACTTAGAGACAAACAACCTACTCTCTAATGAACAATTTGGTTTCAGAAAAAAACTATCCTGTAATCTGCAACTCTTACACTGCAAAAATACATGGACTACACAACTCAATCAGGGCAAAGCAATTGACGCAATTTACATAGACTTCTGTAAAGCCTTTAATTCAGTGGACAAACTATTCCTAAAATTAAAATCTTACGGTATCTCTGGACACCTGCATAACTGGATAAAAGCATTCCTGTCAAACAGGCAACAAATGGTCAAAACTGGGAGCGTCCTATCAAATCCTGAACCTGTCAACAGTGGTGTCCCCCAAGGCAGTGTTCTAGGACCAACTCTCTTCATACTCTACAAAAATGACCTCTGTGATCATATTAAGAGCAACTGCGTTCTTTTCCCTGGTGATGTAAAGCTGTTCAACACCACCGATAATACTGCTACACTTCAAAAAGACCTCGACTATGTGTCAGAATGGTCAAACAAATGGCAACTTCAAATCTCAACAAATAAATGCTCTGTCTTACATATTGGCAAAAAAAATAGAAAATAAAATACAAGCTGAATAGTCAAGACCTTGTTGATAATCCAAACTCTGTCAAGGACCTTGGAGTACTCATCTCAAATGATCTAAGTGCTAGAGCCCACTGTAACTATATAGCCAAAAGGCATTAAGAGTTGTAAACCTAATCCTACATAGCTTTTTCTCCGGTAATATCACACTACTAACTAGAGCATACAAAACATTTACTAGACCAATACTTGAATACAGCTCGTCAGCCTGGAACCCGCATTACGTATCTGATATTAACACAGTTGAGAAAGTCATGAAATATTTCACAAGAAGAGTTCTTCACTCCTCTACTCATTGCAGAATACCTTATGCCACCAGATTTGAAATTGTAGACCTAGAAAACCTAGCACTACGCCACCTTCGGTTCGATCTAAGTATAGTACTTAAAATTATATATTGAAATGTCCTACCTGTCAATGAATACTTCAGCTTCAAACACAACAATACAAGAGCACACAATAGATACAAACTCAAGGTAAACCACACCAAACCTGATTGCAGGAAATACAACTTCAGCAACAGAGTGGTCAATGTCTGGAATACTCTACCTGACTCTGTGGTTTCTTCCCCAAACCCCAAAAACTTTAACCTTAGACTGTCTACTATTGACCTCACCCCTTTCCTAAGAGGTCTGTAAGGGGCGTGCATAAGCACACCAACGTGCCTACCATCCCTGTCCTATTGTTTCTTTTTTTTCTTATTCGTATCTATTTCATGTATTCATAAATATGTTTACATTTATACCTTTTATCTAATAATTGCTTGACAAAATAAATAAATAAAATAAATGAAATAATGTGGTCTTTTCTTTACCATGTTGTTCTGAAGTTAATGACATAGTTCCCCTTGATTGGGGGTCCATGGGAGAGTATGAAGCTCACTTCGAGCAGAGACCGAGAGCAAGTGTGTAGGACTAACGCAAAACAAAAACATGTGAGATTGTAACCAAGAGAGACAGAGCCTGCAGGGAATGCAAGTCTACTCTGTCAAATGCCTTACTGAAGATTTTAATAGATGAAAAGCATGCAGGAAACACCGTATGAAGAGAGGACATTCTTAAACCTCTAAAATGCCAGATTCTAGCAAGGGAGATTCTGGGGAAAGAGTGTGAGTAAGTCGCACTTCTTAGAGTAGGACGGTCGATTTCCAGGTGGCCTACAATCCTAAAAATGGGTAGGGGCATCTTGGGGGAAGCTGGGGAGGACAATACACATCTGGATGTTTCCAGTCCTCTCATTCTATTTAATCTCTCCATAGGATGGTCTATTCTTTACCATGTTGTTCAGAAGTTAATGACATGGTTCACCTTGATTGAATCTATCAGAGACCAATGAAGTATGATGCATGTCTTTCCTCTTGGCAGTACCTATTTCAGCACAACTTGCACCCAGTAAATGGTTAGTGGGCAATTTCCTTTATTACACTGCTGTCTTCTACTTCTATATAAATTGGAGGAACAAATTCCTTACTGGCTTCAGAGAGAGCTGCTACTCCTTGTCATTCCGCCTACCAAGTGTTTCCTTAATTCTTCCCCAGATCCAAGATGGTAAGCAAAATTGTTTGCTCTGCTTTGTAGCAAGAGTTTGAGCTGAGTTGGATGTAAGAAGGGAATGTCTGTAAGAACGAGATGAATGATATGAGTCAGCTTTCTGGATATTATTTGTGTGAAATAAAGTAGAAAATAAAAATACATGAATAAATATTTATGGAGCATCAAATGCAATCAGACGCTCCTTTAGAACATCAAAAGAGAGATAGGAGAAAAAGAAGGATTTGCAAAGCTAATTAATTGCACTTTGTGATATTTGGGAGGAGTGTAAAATCCAGCCATTGCTGATGTAATTTTTGGGCAAGGACTCAGATTTTATTTTCTAGCTATTTAGCAGGATTAACCCTGGATAAACAAATGAACAAACACCAATTTTTGTATTGCGGAATATATCAACTCAGTAATATAGATTCGGGAGTGGCCTTTTTTCACGGGAAGGAAGGAAGGAAGGAAGGAAGGAAGGAAGGAAGGAAGGAAGGAAGGAAGGAAGGAAGGAAGGAAGGTGCATTAAAATAATGTTATTGCTTATGGCTTCACAAATCTCCCACTAGAACATTCAGGAGAAAAGACCTTGCTGAATTCAAAAAATAAAAACTGCTTTAATTAGTTCCATTTGGTTGTTTGAAATGTGGCTTCCCACTGTCAATAGCGGCTATCTAGAAATTAAAGAAATGAGGTAAAAGAGAAAGAAAAGGAAGGAGGGAGAAGAAATAGCCATTGAGTCAATAAGTTTTGTGACCGGACATGATTTCCGGTCACTTATTATCACTCATCACTTATCATGATTTCTGGTCACTTATTGTATTTTTGCTTCTTCTACTTTCTTAGAGAGTTTTCTTCATCCTGATGGCCTTCTTTTTCATGCTGGCTACGTGTCAAAAAATGATCGAACAGAAACGCATAGATAATACCAACGTTCCATGGAGTAATCAAGTTCCTTCTTGATCTGAGCAAATATTCTACTTCTTGCAGAAAGCTTATAATGGGGTTTCTGAAGTCTCAGGATAGGAGAAACTAGTCACCTGTAGCCTTCCCTTCCTGCTTATCCATGAATTAATTGCTGGAAGTGCACTTGGGAGGGTTTTCAACCTGACTAGCGTCCACCCACTGCTTCTCCTCCTCTCCTCAGATGCTATGGAGAATAAACCTCTTTATCTGTAGCAAGTCTTCAGGCTTGAGAAGGAGGTCCTGCCAATATGAAAAATAAGTAATATAAAATGGTTTGCAGCAGGGGTGGGATTCAAAAATCCCAGCCACTGATTCGCTGACCGGTGGCTGGGTGGGCGTGGCCATGTTGGGCACGGCCTACCAGGACTTCTGGGAGGGCCTTTTTTCACCTTCCCCAGGGTCCAGAGGCTTCCCTCGTGCCTCTGGCAGGGCAAATGCAGGACTTCTGGAAGGCCCATTTCTCCCCCTCCCAAGAGCCTCTGTGGAGACTCCTGGGAGGGAAGGGCGGGGCCAGCCAGTCATTTCAATTACCGATTCTGTGAACCAGATGTAAATTTAACATCCGATTCACCAGAGCCGGTCCGAACCGGCTGAATCCCAGCCCTGCTTTGCAGGAAGCGCAGATCATTTATATCCTTGCCACATGTGTCCAACAGTAGATTTCTCACAGCAGCCCGCAACGGTAGCGGTTGGTTTCCTGGTCCAATTTGGCGATTTGGCTGTGCAAAATGACAGAATAATAGAGTTGGATGGGACCTTGGGGGCTTTGTAATCCACCCCCCTCCTCAAGCAGCAGACCCTATACCATTTCAGACAACTGTTTGTCTCAGCTGCGTGTTTAACTGCAGTCTTTTTCCTTACCTAGCAAAAATAAAATATCGGATTGGTGGAGATGACCATGAACCCCCCAGAAATTTTCCTAACCCGTACAGCAGTTAATTGCCACAGAGGCCTGGGATGCACTGCTACCAGAGGTAGGAAGATCTTCCCAGCAGCGACTGGATATATGACTTTGCACATGATTTTTCTTAACTTAAGCCAGAAATGTTAAGTGAGTTTGTTTGTTTGCATGTTTAATTAAGTTATCATGGAGCAACTTTACACAGTTTGAAATAGCAGAAATCCATGCACGCCCATAAAGATTCAAGTAAAGGTTCCCCATGTTCAGTCATGTCCACTTCTTAGCCAAGGGTGCCCACATTATCCAAATACACTTCCATGGTCATGTGGCCATCTTGACTATATGCCGTGGTGCATGGAACACTGTTAACTTCACACTGAAGTGATAACTATTGATCTACTCACATTCACTTGCCCCTAAACTGCTAGGTGGCCAGGAGATGGGGCAAGTAATATGAGCTCACCCAACCAGACAGCGGAGACCCAGGATTGTCGGGTGCAGAAGGGAGTAGAGAAACTGTTATGTATGTAGCTTTGAATGTCATTGGTTTAGTTTGAATTGTTCTTGTAAAGTGTCAAGCAAGATTGGTTTAAAAAGTGCGGGAAAACCCTGCACTCTGATTGGCTGGCAACTACAGCTGCTGGCTATAAGTAGCAGCCGTAGCCCAGCCAAGTTGGGTCCATTCGAGCTGTAGTCACTTAATAAACTCTTCACTGAAGCTCTTCGCGTCTGACTCTTCATGCAAACTTAACAGAAACTGAGGCTAGTAAGGATCAGGATTTCTCCCTGCTTCCCTTCCTTTCTCTTGGCCTCTCAGGGCTGCGGGACAGCTGGGCAGTCCTTTTGTCTGTCCTGTTGGGCCTGGTTGCAGGTCTCCAAGAAACTCATAATCCTTGTTGAGATCAAACAAAGGGACACTCAAAATGTATTTTCCATCGTGCGGTTTCTCCATGCCAACAACTGACCCCAACTTTTCTTCTTCTTTGGTATTTCTTCGATTTAAGGTTCAGTAGCAGTCCAGACGTGCCTCTAAGATGCAAGACAACGGTCCATCTACCGTCGTCAATGTGCTGTTATTCTGATCTCCTCACCTAGAGGAACCTGATTAAATCTCTCAACATGTGAATGAATCTGAATAAACCTTTCAAATCACCCTCTTCGTCTTTTTTCTTGTCTTTCCTTAATATTAATTAACAACTTGTATGTACACTGAGAGCACATGCACCAAGACAAATTCCTTGGGTGTCTATTCACACTTGGCCAATAAATCATTCATTCATTCATCCATTCAATCTGATATTGGTTTATAATGTCATGGAAAAGGTGGAATGGGAGATGACACAACAACACTATTCAATCCATATTTATTCACATGGAACAACCTAAAAATGCAAGTGGAGATTAGAACAATAGAAATACTTGAAGATCAGAGTACCTCTTTCTAACCAAAGAACTGCTTAGAAAAGGAATAAATTATAGATGGCTGATACCAGAAGGCCTTCTGTTTACATGGCGTGAACAAAGACATAGAATTGACACGGTTGAAAAGGCAGAATCATTTTATTATGAATATATTAGAGGAAAGGAGGAAGATACAAGAAAAGAAGAGCCCCTGATTGAACCTCAAAAGGAGTTGATAGCAGTAATTGAAAAAGAAAAGGAAAAAGAAGAAGGCGAGTAGGCGGGCTTCCAGAGAACGAAGAGAAATAAGATCCACCATATCAATAAATCCCTCTTACAAAATCTAAAATGGAGGAAAGAAAACTGGTTATGATGAATATAAATGGACTCAATTCAATCATTAAAAGAAGGAAAGTATTTCACAAATTGGAGAAATTAAAATTTGATATAATTTGCCTACAAGAGGTACATATTAAAAAACAAAATGAACACGTACCGAAACAAAAAAAATTAGGAGAATTGTTTACTTCATTGGCACAATGTAAAAAAAGAGGCGTGGTTCTATATATTAAAGAAACAATTTTGGCTGAATTAATTTATACAGATGATGATGGAAGAATCTTAATGGTAGAAATAATGGACAATAATACTAAAATACTTTTAATAGCAATATATGCTCCAAATGACCACCAAGAGGAATTTTATAATAAACTCCATAAAAAAATAATTGAACTGGACTACGTTAATTTATGCATGATGGGAGATTTTAATGGAATAATTAATGAGCAGCTGGATTATAAATCACAAAAAGCCACAAAGAAAGCTAGAAAGAAACTACCAAAACCCTTTTTTCAAATGATAGAAGAAATAAATTTAAAAGATGCATGGAGAGAGAGAAATATAGGAAATAAACAATATACATTTTACTCAAACAGGCATGAATCATGGTCAAGAATAGATATGATATGGACATCAGCTGATCTATTTTTTAATATACAAAAACTTGAAATAGAAGCAAGTATTTGGGCGATCATAATCCAATGATTATTATTTGGAAAGGACAAAAGATGAGATCTAGATGGACATTAAACAATAAGATATTAAAGGAAGAAGATTTTAAACAGAAAATGGAGAGAGAACTGGCATTCTTTTTTAAAGAAAATAAGAAAGAGGATACATCGTTACAGAATCTCTGGGACACGATGAAAGCCTATACAAGAGGCTTGATAATTGATTATACAAGGAAAAGAAATATCAAACAAAAAAAGACTTTTAAAACATTAGAAGAAGAATACAAAAAACTGGAAAAAGAACTACAGAAATTTCCACAAAAAAAAGATGTTAAAATCAATATGGATATAACCAAACATAAAATGGAATTAATGGAAAAAGAAGAGCTAGCCCAAAAGATTAAAAATGCTAAACAGAATTATTTTGAGGACCCAAACAAACCAGGAAGATGGTTAGCCTATAAATTAAGAAAGGAAAGAGAATCAAGGAAAATTAGCCATTTAATAGATGAAGAAGGACATCCTTGTTACGAAATGAAGGAAAAAAAGGATTATACAAGACTATTATGGAAAATTGTACTATCAAGAGAGTATTCAAGAAGAAAAAATTAAACAATATATACAAAAGGCAAAGTTACCACAGATACCTAAAGATATCGAAATAATGTTAGAAGAGAATATAACAATGATGGAGTTAACAGAAGCCTTAAAGAAACAAAATACAGGAAAGCACCAGGCCGGATGGTTTACCAGTGGAATTTTATAAGACTTTTCAGGAGGTGTTAAACCTCCAATTATTAGAAGTTATGAATGAAGTCATGCAAGAGAAGAGAATACCAAAGACTTGGTCAGAAGCTTATATCACACTTATACCGAAGGAAGACACAGACTTACAACAAGTTAAAAATTATTATTTCCCTATTAAATTCAGACTATAAAATTTTTGCTTCAATTTTGGCAGAAAGACTGAAAAGATACTTAAACAACTTTATACATGTTGACCAAAATGGGTTTCTGCCAAAAAGACAAATCAAACATAATATGAGAATAATCCTGGACACTCTGGAGTACTATGAGGCACATCCTGAAAAGCAAATGGCCTTGACGTTTCTGGATGCTCAAAAAGCCTTTGATAACGTGAGTTGGCGTTTCATGTTACTACAATTGACACAAATGGGCTTTGGCAAAAATTTTATATGTGCTATTGAGACTATATATTCTGAACAAACCGCAAGGGTTTTGATAAATGGAGAATTGACAGAGCCTATAAATATAAGAAAAGGGAGTAGACAAGGCTGCCCACTGTCGCCCCTGCTGTTTGTGTTAACCTTAGAAGTGTTAAACAGGTGTATTAGAGAAGATAAACAAATAAAAGGAATGAAAATTAAAAGAGAAGAATATAAGTTACAAGCCTTTGCAGATGACCTGGTATTTATATTAGAGGACCCACTGGAATCAGCGCTTAAGCTAATTGAAAGAAGAGTATGGAGAAGTAGCAGGATTGAAAATTAATGAAGACAAAACAAAGATATTAACAAAGAATATGTTAGCGAGACAGAAGAAAGAATTGGAAGAAGCTTTAGAAATACAGGTCACAAGTAAGGTTAAGTATCTAGGGATATATATTACAGCAAGATGTAGTACACTGAAGGAGGATAATTACATTAAACTTAAACAGCAGATAGCGACAGACTTGGAAAAATGGAAAAACTTACAACTATCGCTGATTGGGAGAATATCAACAATCAAGATGAATGTATTGCCTAGAATTCTATACTTATTCCAGACAATTCCAATCAGATTAGGGAAAGAGTTTTTCGAAGACCTAAATCGAATGATCTTGAAATATATATGGCAAGGCAAAAAAGTAAGAATAAAACTTAAGTTATTGCAGGATGCAAGATTAAGAGGAGGGTTTGCTTTGCCCAATTAGGAACTATACTATCAGGCGGCAAATTTGATGTGGGTAAAAGATTGGATAACACTAAGGAATACTAGATTATTGACTCTAGAAGGACATGACTTGCTATTGGGGTGGCATGCATTCCTTTGGTATAAGGGAACTAAAACACAAGGGTATTTTAGAAGACATTATATTCGAGAAGCTTTGTTTTTAAACTGGGAGAAGATTAAAAAACAACATTACTTGAAAATTCCATTATGGATATCTACTACTGAAGCCTTTTCATATCCAGTAATATATAAAAAGGAACAAACAGTTAGATATGGTGAGATACTGAATGAAAGGGGTGAACTTAAATCTATGCAAGCATTGGAAGAACAAGGTATAAAAATGAATTGGTTTTCATATTTGCAAGTGCAATCTAGATTTGATAAGGATATTAAAGTAGAAGGTATTTATAACAAGCAGATTGGGCTAGAGAAAATATTGATGGGTACTGATGAAAAGGTGATTAAAAAACTTTATGGATATTTTTTAGAAATTAAAATGGAAGAGGAACAAGTTAAAGAAACAATGATTGCTTGGGGGAAAATTTTGGATATGGGATTGATCTAGAGAAATGGGAAAAATTATGGTCCCAGAATTATAAAATAACAATGTCAACTGCTTATAAAGAAAATTTGTATAAGATGTTTTACAGGTGGCACTTACCCGATGAGAATTGCAAGAATGTTTAAGAATAAATCAGATAAATGTTGGAAATGTCATCAGATACCTGGATCATATTACCATATGTGGTGGACTTGTTCGGATGCAAAAGATATTGGACTAAAATCTACATATGGTTGGAAAAAATGATACAACAACACATAGACTTGAAACCAGAAATATTTTTATTGGGAATTATACCAGATATCTACAATAAAGAGTTGAAATATTTGATTGTAAATGTTTTAACAGCAGCTAGAATTGTATTTGCCAAAAATTGGAAGAATGATAAAATACCTATGCAGGAGGAAGTGATTAGGAAAATTATGGACTGTGCTGAAATAAGTAAATTGACATTTGAAATTAGATAACAAGAAGATAAACAATTTTACAAGATATGGGATTTGTTTTATCAATGGTTGGATAAAAAGACTTGGTAATGCAATAGACTATATAATTTTGTAATAGAAATATAATAGGCTGATATAAAATATAATGTTGATATATATAACCATTGGATGAAGGTATAACATAAATTTTAGATTAAAAATATATCTCATATATATGATGAAATAGTTTAATTGTACACAAGTAATAATTGATAAATACATAATGTTTTATTGATAATATGAGAAATTTTCTTTTTGATAAATTGTGAGTGATGAATATGAAAGGATGACACAAAGGATTTGTAACCAACTGACACACTGTATGTATATATGGAAGATGGTTTTTATGTTTTGTATGTCCTGTTAGTATGTTTGTATCAAAAATAAAAAACTTTTTTATAAAAAAAGAAATACTTGAAGACCAGAGAGTTGGGTTCATTAATTTGTTCAAATCACAGAACAAATCCTTGCATGAAAAATCAAGGGGGCCATAAGGAATCTTCAATCTTCATTTCCTGTACAGAAGAGAAGACAATTCAACTGTGCTGAAAACAACCTTACGGTCACTCACTGTGACCAACCAAATACAACACAATTGTATTGCACAACTTAGATCTGAAGATTATGATAAAACAGCCAGCATTTTAAACAAGCATCCCCTTTTTGGGTGGATGAAGATGACAAAATTGGGCAGTGCAGGGTTACAATTGCCATCCTGCAGATTTTGACACCCATGGACACACACACACAAACACACCTGTAGACACTCATGATGCACAGGTTCTAGGAACAGAATCAGGGAGCAGAACAATATCTCCAACTCTGCCACGAGCTTACGCTAAAGGGAACATTTGATGAATGGGACACGATTTTTATGAAACCAAATGAAGGTGAATACAGGTGTATCAGGATAAAGTTGCAAGGTTCAATCTGGGTCGGATTTTTCAATATATTTGCAGCAACAGCAATGAACTCAAAGCAGTGACGTGTGTTAAAATGTACACTGCTTTGTACTTGCATACATAATTTTTAATAGAAATTCTAGATAGCAAAAAGGGGCCAACCTTATTCCACTTTAAAATATATTCTCTCATTTATTTAACCGATATGCGGAATATATGAAGCTGGAATCTGAATTGGAAGAAGAGGAGCACGATTTTAGAACTGGAGCATTCAGGCCACCATAGATGCCCCAACACAAGTGATGTCAAGCTGCCCAACCCCCCTGGCCACGTCCACCCTGCCCACCACCCGAGGTAAAACACAACCCTGATGTGGACCTCAGTGAAATCTAGTTTGACACCCCTGGCCTATAGTATACATGTACATGTTGATGTGGACAAATTGCACACTCAATCAAGTTGTGCTTTTATTCTTATTCTTGGAAATGATCAAAGCTTCAGCTGGAACCCTTGATAGCAAAATCCTCCATTCGGGGATGATTGTAACACAACTCACATCTAGCTCTTCTTCAGAACCGGAAAGGGTGCTACAACACCTCTGAAATTTCAGAAACCATGAAACCAGAGATTGTGAAAACCTAATCTGGTTGGTAGGATGGTTATAGAAATCCTCATTCCTCAGAACAATATTCAATGTCCAACCAAAGAACTATGTTCATGTTCATACAGGAAATATGAAAAAAATGTATGAAAATTGTGCAAAAATGAGGCCTCCTTCAGTTGTACCATAGATTTCCTTCAATTTTCCCTCTTGTTTTTCTCCTAAGCTCCACAGCTCTGTCCCATAAATCTTCCAATGTTAGAGCACCTCAAACGAGGGCTGGCTGATTGTTCTGTTTTAATGCCACCGTGCATTGTGTACATCAGTCCAGGAACACAATGAAACTGTATCTTATGGGCAGTTCCTACTTCCTAAATGTTAATGGGACATGAAAGTATTAGAGCAACATGAAAAGAGAAATAAATATGATTCCCTCCCGCTGAATCAATAAAATCTACGAAGCATATGTATTTTCCACTTTGGCGGTCAAGCTTTTACGGCTTTAAAATATATTCTCTCATTTATTTAAGCTATATGCTGAATATACAAAGAGGGAATCTGAACCGGAAGAAGATGAGCAGGGTTTCAAAACCGGAGGAAGAAATATTATTAGCCTGCATTTGGCCACCTTTCAATATCGGGCTGTCATCATACATGCTACGGGTTCAACGAAAGCACATTGCGGATAGGCAGCTGCCTCTGGCCAAAGATCAGCTAAGGCGATTCTCCAGGGGTTTTTTTGCTCGATGGGAGGATATTTTGTTCGTGTCACATTTACGCTTTCCCAGGCCAAGTCGCTAGCACAGCTCCTTTTCTACCTGCTCAGACCCTCCGCTTCATATCTTTAGAAAAAGTTGAATCCAAATTTATTCAAGCAATTCTCCAGATGCCTCACTGTGCTTCAAGTTCAATCCTAGGTACAGACATTTCTCTCTCTGGGCACAATGAGAATATATCTCAATGAGAAAATATCCATGTGTTTATAACTATGTTTATACTTATAGCTATTATCTTGTAAGCAATTGACTAATCAAATAAATAAATAAATAAATAAATAAATAAATAAATAAATATCTGCTGCGAACTCCACATTGGCAATAGGAAGGGCATCTGGTCAGTAAATGCTCCCTTCAGTTGCCCAGACGCCACCCCTGGTAAGGGATTATGGGGTCATTAAAAGACAAAACAAGATAATGAGCCATTCCAAAATTGGGGGAAAGGAACTACAAATTACAATGTAATCAAAGTTACCGAGAAGGTCCCCAAGCATTATGTTACTGGTAAATTGGTTGTGTGTTTGAGATAAAGCATAGGAAATCAACTGAACTATTAAGGATGCATTGAGTGTTTCAGATTTGCAATCCAGGTTGCTTTCGGTACAGGAAGGGTATAGAGTAAAGTTTGAAAACCATCGCTGAGATGTGATTCAAATGCAGAACTACTTGTGAAAGGCACTCACCAGAAAAAATTGGACTATGTAGATCAGTGGTCGCCAACCAGTGGGCCACGGCCCACTGGTGGGCTGTGAGAAAATTTTGGTGGGCTGCTGAGAAATCTCACTATCAGAGCACACCTCCAAAGCAATTAATCCAGGCTGTGCAGAAACACAATGCTGTGCCACCCACATGGCCTGCGGGAACCCTCCACGCCCACTCATTCCTTACCCAGCAAACTTGCCTGCTAAATTTCTATTTGTCCTGTTTCTGACCATCATCTGTTCTGCTGTGCCAGGAGATTTAGATTAGCTAGGAAGTAGAACATGGTTGGATTTCTTGCTTTCTAGCTAGTCTTTAGATCTTTGTCTCTGCTTTTAAGCACAGCCGAACCTCCCTTAGGACTGAAGATTTGTTCGCAAGCAAATTCAGTGCAGACTCAGGGCAAGCAAATTTGAGAGACTGAGCTAGCCGATAGCAGATAGATAAATCACTGAATAATTCTGTGAGCAACTCAATCTGCCTGCTTTGCCTGATTTTGGGTAAAAGTTGCTCTTTTTTTATAAATTCAATATTTATATAAATATTTATAATATTTACATACAAGCCATGCCCAGCGAGTCACATGACCACCAAGCCACACCCACAAATTAGGCCATGCCCACAGAACCCGTTAGTTGTCCCTAGGATCTAAAATTATGTGTTTGGTGGTCCCTGAGGTCGAAAAGGTTGGCGACCCCTGGTGTAGATCATATTGCACAGAGAACTGGGTGAAATAGCCAAACAAAACAGCCAAACGGGCTATTTGAGCTTTTGCCACAAAAGAACATGGCATAGGATAGGAGTCTTTAGCCAAAGGCTTCAGGAATAAAGCCATGCATGATTCAATCAAGTATTCCTGTTGTTTAAAAGCAAGAGAGATCAGATGTACATTTCTTGAGAAGAAACAACCATCTTGTATTCCAGAAATGATTTACAGAAACTATTTGTGGCCAGTGCAAATAACTGCACAAGAAGGAAGCAGAGAATTATGGAAGCCTCTTTCTGCTCTGGGTCATCAACCAACTTGGTGTATTAGTAGCACAGTGGTTAAAATGCAGTATTGCAAGCTAACTCCGCCCACTGGCTCAAGGTTGACTCAGTCTTTCAAACTGCTGGGGTTTGTAAAATAAGAACCCAGATTGTTGGGGGCAATATATTGATATAAACTGTTCAGAGAGTGATGTAAAACATTAGGGAGCGGTATATACTGTAAATCTAAGTGCTATTGCCAGTGCTATTGCCATTGGTGTTTTGGTATTCCTAGAATCATGTCTCATCAAAGACCAAGAATTGGAGTAAAGCAGTTCTGGTTACCTTCACCAGAAACATCTCCTACAAGGGGTCCATGGGAGAGTATGAAGCTCACCTCGAGCAGAGACCGAGAGCAAGTGTGTAGGACTAACGCAAAACAAAAACATGTGAGATTGTAACCAAGAGAGACAGAGCCTGCAGGGAATGCAAGTCTACTCTGTCAAATGCCTTACTGAAGATTTTAATAGATGAAAAGCATGCAGGAAACACCGTATGAAGAGAGGACATTCTTAAACCTCTAAAATGCCAGATTCTAGCAAGGGAGATTCTGGGAAAAGAGTGTGAGTAAGTCGCACTTCTTAGAGTAGGACAGTCGATTTCCAGGTGGCCTACAATCCTAAAAGTGGGTAGGGGCATCTTGGGGGAAGCTGGGGAGGACAATACACATCTGGATGTTTCCAGTCCTCTCATTCTACTTAATCTCTCCATAGTGTGGTCTATTCTTTACCATGTTGTTCAGAAGTTAATGACATGGTTCACCTTGATTGAATCTATCAGAGACCAATGAAGTATGATGCATGTCTTTCCTCTTGGCAGTACCTATTTCAGCACAACTTGCACCCAGTAAATGGTTAATGGGCAATCTCCTTTATTACACTGCTGTCTTCTACTTCTATATAAATTGGAGGAACAAATTCCTTACTGGCCTCAGAGAGAGCTGCTACTCCTTGTCATTCCGCCTACCAAGAGTTTCCTTAATTCTTCCCCAAATCCAAGATGGTAAGCAAAATTGTTTGCTCTGCTTTGCAGCAAGAGTTTGAGCTGAATTGGATGTAAGAAGGGAATGTCTGTAAGAACGAGATGAATGATATGAGTCAGCTTTCTGGATATTATTTGTGTGAAATAAAGTAGAAAATAAAAATACATGAATAAATATTTATGGAGCACCAAATGCAATCAGACGCTCCTTTAGAACATCAAAAGAGAGATAGGAGAAAAAGAAGGATTTGCAAAGCTAATTAATTGCACTTTGTGGTATTTGGGAGGAGTGTAAACTCCAGGCATTGCTGATGTAATTTTTGGGCAAGGACTCAGATAGATTTTATTTTCTAGCTATTTAGCAGGATTTAACAGTAGATACACATATGAGCAAACACCAATTTTTGTATTGCGGAATATATCAACTCAGTAATATAGATTCGGGAGTGGCCTTTTTTCACGGGAAGGAAGGAAGGAAGGAAGGAAGGAAGGAAGGAAGGAAGGAAGGAAGGAAGGAAGGAAGGAAGGAAGGAAGGTGCATTAAAATAATGTTATTGCTTATGGCTTCACAAATCTCCCACTAGAACATTCAGGAGAAAAGACCTTGCTGAATTCCAAACATATAGATTGATTTCAACTGGGCCTTGGTGGTGCAGGCTGCTAAATGCCTAGCACTTAAGTTCCAGCTGCCTGCAATTATTGTAGGCTCGAATCCCACCAGCCTCAAGGTTGACTCAGCCTTCCATCCTCTCGGGGTAGGTAAATTGAGCACCCAAGATTGCTGGGGGCAATAAGCTGACTTTGTAAAAATGCCGCTTAGTAATAAGCAGGCATATACAATGGAAGGAAGGCTATTGCTGAGCACACTGGGTTGCATCCCAAAAAATTGTAAGCCGCCCTGAGTCTCCGGAGAAGGGCGGCATATAAATGTAATTTTTTTAAAAAAAAACTGCTTTAATTATTTCCATTCTGTTGTTTGAAATTTGGCTTCCCGCTTTGAATAGCAACTATCTAGAAATTAAAGAAATGGGCTAAAAGAGAAAGAAAAGGAAGAAGGGAGAAGAAATAGCCATTGAGTCAATGAGTTTTGTGACCGGACATGATTCTTGAATCAAACAGTACATTTGTGATTTAGTTCTATGTATAAAGTGGCAATTTGCACTATCTAACTTAATATATGTTTTAAATAGGTTTTATACTAGGTTTATTATTATTATTATTATTATTATTATTATTATTATTTTAATTATTTTACTTTTTAAATACTGTGTAGTATGATTGTGATGTGGTGTTTGGGGCACTGTGCTGGAGTAGCTTTTAAATTTCGTTGTATTTTGAATGCAATGAAATAAAGGTATTCTATTCTATTCTATTTCTCTGGTCACTTATTGTATTTCTTCTACTTTCTTAGAGAGTTTTCTTCATGCTGATGGCCTTCTTTTTCATGCTGGCTACGTGTCAAGGAGCACCGCAACAGAAAAGCATACAGCCTCTCGACTTGAACTGGGGTAATCAAGTTCCTTCTTGATCTGAGCAAATATTCTACTTCTTGCAGAAAGCTTATAATGGGGTTTCTGAAGTCTCAGGATAGGAGAAACTAGTCACCTGTAGCCTTCCTTCCTGCTTATCCATGAATTAATTGCTGGAAGTGCACTTGGGAGGGTTTTCAACCTGACTAGCGTCCACCCACTGCTTCTCCTCCTCTCCTCAGATGCTATGGAGAATAAACCTCTTTATCTGTAGCAAGTCTTCAGGCTTGAGAAGGAGGTCCTGCCAATATGAAAAATAAGTAATATAAAATGGTTTGCAGCAGGGGTGGGATTCAAAAATCCCAGCCACTGATTCGCTGACCGGTGGCTGGGTGGGCGTGGCCATGGTGGACTCGGCCTACCGGGACTTCTGGGAGGGCCGTTTTTCACCTTCCCCAGGGTCCAGAGGCTTCCCTCGTGCCTCTGGGTGGGTGAATGCAGGACTTCCGGAAGGCCCGTTTCTCCCTCTCCCAAGAACCTCTGTGGAGACTCCTGGGAGAGGAAGGGTGGGCGGGGCCAGCCAGTCATTTCAATTACCGATTCTGTGAACCAGATGTAAATTTAACATCCGATTCACCAGAGCCGGTCCGAACCGGCTGAATCCCAGCCCTGCTTTGCAGGAAGCGCAGATCATTTATATCCTTGCCACATGTGTCCAACAGTAGATTTCTCACAGCAGCCCCCAACGGTAGCGGTTGGTTTCCTGGTCCAATTTGGTGATTTGGCTGTGCAAAATGACAGAATAATAGAGTTGGATGGTACCTTGGGGGCTTCCTAATCCACCCCCTCCTCAAGCAGCCGACCCTATACCATTTCAGACAACCGTTTGTCCAAGCTGCAGGTTTAATTGGAGTCTTTTTCCTTACATAAAAGGAAACAGGAAGACCAATCGAAAATTCCATGAAACCAAATATGACTCCCTGAACTACTACTAATTGCCACAGAGGCCTGGGATAACACTGCTTACCACAGGTAGGAAGATCTTCCCAGCAGTGACTGGATATATGATTTTCCACATGATTTTTCCTAACTTCAGCCAGAAATGTTCAGTGAGTTTGTTTGTTTGCATATTTAACTAATTTATCATGTAGCGACTTTACACCGTTTGAGATAGCAGAAATCCATGCACACCCATAAAGATTCAGGTAAAGGTTTCCCATGTTCTGTCATGTCCATTTCTTAGCCAAGGCTGCCTGCATTATCCAAATACACTTCCATGGTCATGTGGCCATCATGACTATATGATGTGGGGCATGGAACACTGTTAACTACATGCTGAAGTGATACCTATTGATCTACTCACATTCACTTGTCTCTGAACTGCTAAGTGGCCAGGAGATGGGGCAGGTAACACGAGCTCACCCCATCAGGCAGCACTGGGGACTCAAACCTGGCCTGCCAGTTTTCCAGCCGGCAAGCTCAGTGTCTTTACCTGCTGAGCCATCGCACCCCTAATGCACACAATATTCAGATGCGGAAACTTCCTGCCTAAGCATTTTAGTGAACTGTCTTTCACAATAATCCCCCATCGCTAATGTAGGTCATGATGTGATCCCTTCCTCTCTGGCTAATGATATTCAATTTCGAGGCCATTGGGAAGTTCAATCCCTTCTTTATCTTTCTAATGTTGAGCCAAGAGTATTAGGTGGAGACCCAGGGTTGTCGGGTGCAGAAGGGAGTAGAGAAATTGAGGCTGGTAAGGAGCAGGATTTCTCCCTGCTTCCCTTCCTTTCTCTTGGCCTCTCAGGGCTGCGGGACAGCTGGGCAGTCCTTTTGTCCGTCCTGCTGGGCCTGGTTGCAGGTCTCCAAGAAACTCATAATCCTTGTTGAGATCAAACAAAGGGACACTCAAAATGTATTTTCCATCGTGAGATTTCTCCATGCCAACAACTGACCCCAACTTTTTCTTCTTCTTTGGTATTTCTTCGATTTAAGGTTCAGTAGCAGTCCAGACGTGCCTCTAAGATGCAAGACCACGGTCCATCTACCATCGTCAATGTGCTGTTATTCTGATCTCCTCACCTAGAGGAACCTGATTAAATCTCTCAACATGTGAATGAATCTGAATAAACCTTTCACATCACCCTTTTCATCTTTTTT
This sequence comes from Naja naja, assembly GCA_009733165.1. Taxonomy (NCBI): domain Eukaryota; kingdom Metazoa; phylum Chordata; class Lepidosauria; order Squamata; family Elapidae; genus Naja; species Naja naja. The sequence goes on along the minus strand of CM019156.1, from coordinate 2,434,781 downwards.
CTTGTCTTTCCTTAATATTAATTAACAACTTGTATGTACACTGAGAGCACATGCACCAAGACAAATTCCTTGGGTGTCTATTCACACTTGGCCAATAAATCATTCATTCATTCATCCATTCAATCTGATATTGGTTTATAATGTCATGGAAAAGGTGGAATGGGAGATGACACAACAACGCTATTCAATCCATATTTATTCACATGGAACAACCTAAAAATGCATGTGGAGATTGGAACAATAGAAATACTTGAGGACCAGAGAGTTGGGTTCATTAATTTCTTCAAATCACGGAACAAATCCTCATATGAAAAATCAAGGGCCATAAGGAACCTTCAATCTTCATTTCCTGTACAGAAGAGAAGACAATTCAACTGTGCTGAAAACAACCTTACGGTCACTCACTGTGACCAACCAAATACAACACAATTGTATTGCACAACTTAGACCTGAAGATTATGATAAAACAGCCAGCATTTTAAACAAGCATCCCCTTTTTGGGTGGATGAAGATGACAAAATTGGGCAGTGCAGGGTTACAATCGCCATCCTGCAGAATTTGACACACAGGGACACACAAACACAAACACACCTGTAGACACTCATGATGCACAGGTTCTAAGAACAGAAGCAGGGAGCACAACAAGATCTCCAACTCATGGCTTCCCAGTGGGAGAGAAGATCCCACTCAAGATCTCCAACTCAAGGCTTCCCAGTGGGAGAGAAGCCCCTATTGCATTTTACTCTCACACTTTGACCAGGGCAGAGAGGAATTACAGCCAATTGGATAAGGAGGCATTGGCAATTGTTGCAGCTGTTAAGAAATTTCATGAATATCTGTATGGGAGAACATTTACCATTGTTACAGATCACAAACCTTTGTTAGGCATTGTGGCAGGAGACAAGCCTACACCTACTATCCTGTCACCAAGAATGCTGAGGTGGACTGAATTTCTTGCTGCTTATTCATACAAGATTATCCATAAGCCTGGCAAGGACATTGGACATGCTGATGCACTGAGTCATTGCCCACTTCCTTGCCACAAGGAGGACTTTGAACCTGAAACACACACCGTTTTCCTAGAAACTGTTGCCAAGCTTCCAGTTCATGCTGCTGAAATTGCCAGAGAGACTGCCAAAGACACTGTGTTGGCTCCTGTTATAGGCTGGATTAAGAAAGGTTGGCCTCTTCAAGATCTACCTCACCTTGCCCAACCTTTTAAATCCAGGCAAACTGAATTATCTGTATTAAGAGGATGTATTTTGTGGGGTAACAGGGTGGTTATTCCTGCAAAACTGCAAAGAGAGGTTTTGGAAATGTTACATGAGGGTCATCCTAGTAAGGATGAAGGCATTGGCCAGGAGTTATGTATGGTGGCCAGGTATTGACAAAATGGTTGAAAACTGGGTTGCATCTTGTCCCAACTGTCAGGTAGTCAGGCCTGCACCACCTCTCGCCCCCACACAGGAATGGGAATGACCTAGGGGCCCATGGTCCAGGATTCACATTGATTTTGCAGGCCCTACCAGAGGGCACACCTTTCTTATTATAGTAGATGCATATTCCAAATGGCTAGAGGTAATCCCCATGGCATCCACCACAACTGATGCTGTCATCAAACAGCTCAAAACTTTTGTAACCCACGGGTTACCTGATGTTCTTGTGTCTGACAATGGCCCTCAATTTACATCCAACCTTTTTGAATCCTATTTAGCACAAGAGGGTATCAGACATGCCCTTACTGCCCCTGGGCATCCTTCGGCTAACGGCCAGGCTGAATGCATGATACGTTTTACCAAGGAGAAGCTTCAGCAACTGGGTCCTGGGGTCATCACTGAGAAAGTTGAAAAACTTCTTAGTGTTCAGCACATCACTCCTAACCCATCTAATAACTTATCCCCAGCAGAGTTGTTGATGGGTAGGAAACTTAGGTCTTCCCTTGACCACCTTCATCCCACTTACGCACCCAACGCTCCACTAGATTCCACTTCCAAAGTTCGCACATTCAGTGTGGGTGATTCTGTTTATGCTAAGAACCTTATAGGTGAACAGGCCCTCGTTCTTACAGGGTGCAAACAGAGGATGGACTCCTCTGGAGCAGGCACATTGATCAACTTAGATCCAGGTTCTCTCAGGAACATTGCACTTGTTCCTCTCTAGTTCCCTCACCTGATGTCAATTCTAGGGGGGAAGGGGAGGAACAGGAGGAAAATCAGCAAGTAAGAATCAACCCCATGTGTAATGAGCCATTACGACAGGAACCATTCCAAAACCTGTCACAATGCCACAATCCATCCTTAGAAGTGGAAGATTGCACATCACTACCTGACTTGGGTGCTGACATTGGGCTGGAGATGGGTTGGGAGGAGAGACCAGATTCTAACAATCAAACAGGGTCTTCTTTCACAGGAAGTCCCAGTGGGGAAATGTCAGCAGACACATTTCCTCTCACTGGGTGAGAATGTTAAAACTTCTGAACCACGAAGGTCTCAACGTACACACAAAAGCCCCACCTATTTAAAAGAATACATTAGATAGGTTGGGGTTTGGTATGGACTGAACCTAGTGGGGAGGGGTGTTATGTATGTAGGTTTGAATGTCATTGGTTTAGTTTGAATTGTTCTTGTAAAATGTCAAATAAGATTGGTTTAAAAAGTGCGGGAAAACCCTGCACTCTGATTGGCTGGCAACTACGGCTGCTGGCTATAAGAGGCAGCCGTAGCCCAGCCAAGTCGGGTCCATTCGAGCTGTAGTCACTTAATAAACTCTTCACTGAAGCTCTTCGCGTCTGACTCTTCATGCAAACTTAACAGTGGGAGCTTCATCACTAGAAGCTTTCAAGAAGAAACTGGACTGCCATCTGTCAGAAATGGTGTAGGGTCTCCTGCTTGGCAGGGAGTTGGACTAGATGACCTACAAGGTCCCTTCCAACATTAATCTGTTAATCCTGATGTTATCAACATTGAGAGTGAATACCAGTACTAAAACAGCAATAGCACTTAGACTTATATACCGCTTCACAGTGCTTCACAGCCCTCTCTAAGTGGTTTACAGAGTCAGCCTCTCGCCCCCAACAATCTGGGTCCTCATTTGACCCACCTCGGAAGGATGGAAGGCTGAGTCAACCTTGAGCCTGGTGGGATTCGATCTGCCAAATTGCAGGCATCCATGCCTTGTGCAAGAACATACGTCTATATAGGCCAAAACTCTCAAGTCTTTGGTCTTGGATGAGGTTGAACTGCCCCAGATGGACCCAATGCATAATCTGTGCGTTCTCCTGGAATGGTGACACCTGCTCCATGAGCCGGTGGCAGCCATGACCAGTTGTGAAACCCTGGGTTGTATGTCAGCTTTTCTCTTTCCCGGACTTTTTACCAGTTACGTTTACCCAACTCACCAGCATGGGGAAGCAGGGTATTTTCCCTGTTGGCAAAATTGTGGACATTTTCACAACCTGGATGTATGCAAATTGCTTTCAAGGGCTACTAAAACAGGATTGACAGGGTGCATGCAATGAGGAAAACCTCATCAAGGATTAAGTCCAGGATCTGATTTTCTCTTTGCAATGAGGGTTTGGCTCATTCTGTGACTTAGATAAATATTTAAATATTCTAGTTCCTGGATCTCAGTAAATCATTTTGTGCCCTGAAAATCTCCTGCATTCATATATTTAATCAATATTTAGCATGGCTTCTTTGTTCAAAGATCTCTCTATGATTAGAAAAATTATGCCTTGGCTTTAGTTTATCACATATTAAAAATATATACTGAAGATGTTCTATTGTAGATGTTTTCTGCATGCAGACCAACTTTCAATAAATCTGTAAATAAAATGGTATACTTCTACCCTGAAGATCTCAACCAGCTACACAAAACTGAACAACATGAGGGGTACTTATAGCTCCTAACAAACTGTTTAGTTCTATTTGCTTCTGAATCTTCTAGGATAATTTTCTAGACCTCTTTCAGGGCAGAGACAGCATTGAAAAGGGAGAAAAGAAGTCAAGATGATTATTTGTGGTCTAGACTTAATAATAAGAGCAAGAGTTGAATGGGTGAATGGATTTTATATTGATACCAATTGGTACAATATGAATCTTTTCTCCTGCTTAAACGTGTTCATTAGTCTTGCTCCTCTTTTTAGCTATGCTCGGTTTAGTTCAAGCAGGGGAAACTACCTGATTTTATTACCATATTTAAAGCCCAAGAAGGTTTTGTTTTCTGTGATCACTATACGTTGAAATACGATATGCAAAGTGCCTTAGAGGAATATTGGTTTTACATACAATTTTAACTCCAGTTTACTTCCTTTCAGCAGTGTCTGCAGGGTTAGGGTTAGGGTTAGGGTCAAAAAAAGGCAGAAAAGCAAAATGGTGCACACACAACGTCAGGTATTCCCTGAATATGGCCTGAGATTGCAGCTATTCACGTTCTCAGACCCTAAACTGGGAGTGTCAGAAGCCAAGGCTGGTTGAGTGATTTACCAGAAAGTGAGAGAAAAGAGTCAGAAATAACTAACTAAATTAAAGAAGGTTGGGGTAACCCGTGAGTACCTGTAATGGAAGGTGGGAAGTTTGACAAGCCAGATTGTTTCTCACTGAAGAGTGTGGAGGATGTGAAGACATCAAACCTCACGTAGTTTCAGTAACCCTGTTGGTTGGAACAATTGATTTTTTCTTGCCTGTTGTTAACATTCTGGTGCCTTAGCAGTATCTCCCTTGTCATACAGAATGTCTATTTACAGCCACAATATCTTAATCACTTAAATCAGACAACTCTACTGGGCGCCGTTAAAAACAAAGTCAAGACATTTTTGTTCCTGAGGAGTCTTGAGCACATTAAGCTAATAGTCGGGATAAACACATTCTTTTCCATGTTTGTTCCCCATTGTGTGCTTACTTTCTCTCTTGTAATCCCTTCCTCTCCGATGAATTGAAGTACAAATATTGATTTCTGCAGAACTGAGGCGTGAATGCCAAAGGGCCGGGAAGGGTGGGAAACCCAGTGTAACATTGACAATTTTTACTCCAGCTTCCTTATGAGTCAAGTGTCAATTCATGAAACATTCCTATGCCTGTTTTAGTAGCTGCCATAAAAAAGGGGGTGGGGAGGAAGGAAATCTGGAACAGCAGTGCAGCAGTTTGTAAGCGAAAGTACATCATCATCATCATCATGCATAAGTGCACCATCGTGCCTACCATCCCTGTCCTATTGTCCCCATTTATTCGTACCTATTTCCTATATTCTTACTCATGTTTATACTTATATCTTATCTTATAAGCAATTAGGGATTGCTTATAAGATAAGCAATTAGGGATTGCTTATAAGATAATAGGACCCAAGATTGTTGGGGGCAATAAGCTGACTTTGTAAAAATGCCGCTTAGTAATAAGCAGGCATATACAATGGAATGAAGGCTACTGCTGAGTGCATTGGATTGTATCCCAAAAATTGTAAGCTGCCCTGAATCTTCGGAGAAGGGTGGCATATAAATGTAATTTTTTAAAAAAAAATTGACAAATCAAATAAATCAAATAAATAAAAATAACATTCCAATTCTTATCTTCAAAAGGTTGTAATGAAACTACCAGAGCTTTTGCCCACAAATATATTTAATTGGAGAATGTGAATGATGACACCCAGCCCATGAACATGCTCAATTGGAGAATCTGATTTATGACACACCCAAGGCAGGGGGGGGAAACAGGATCAGGAGATTGTAAATGATGTAGGCCAGAGTTGGCTTCATTCAGGGCAGTGCCAGTATGTCGCCTCTAAGGAATCCTTTGAAGTTTTTTGAAGTTTGGCTTGAGAATCATAATTTAATTAGGGCAATTGCTGGAATCCTGACATCAAGTTCTAAAACATAAACTTTCTTGGCTGCTACGACCTGCCTGGTTGTTTGGGGTGGTATCCTCCTGGCCCTCTAAAGTATTAAGGGCAATTTATAAATAAACCTTTTTGGAGAATTGTTATCATCCTGGTAAGGGGCATTGCTGACATAGATTACATTAGAGAAAGGCTGGCTGGGAAATTTTGGAAGTCGACATATCTTAAAATTCCAGAAGTTGAGAAACACTGGAACAGAAACAGCAGGTGAAGAGGCCTCTAACATTACGTGTGCCCTTGTTGAGGCTGTGATGGTACTTTAGATCTGAAGGTAGACATCTGGGTTTCTTGCAGTTGGTTGGGCATCATGCTGGCATCATTGAGCCCTGTTGGCACAGTGATTGAAGTGCAGTATTGCAAACTCTGCTCACAGCCTGGAGTCCAATCCTGATTAGGGCTTGTGTAGAATCACTTATTTATTTATTTATTTATTTATTTATTTATTTATTTATTTATTTGACTTGTATGCCTCCCCATCTCCGAAGACTCGGGGCGGCTCACAACTAAAAACAATGACAATAAATAATTAAAAAGAGATTAAACCGGTTCACATGATTATAGATAAGCCACTCTCAATTCTATATCTCACAAGAGGAAAGGCGCTGAAGAAAAAGAGGAGAGAAGGACACCAGGGAACCAAATCTTCCATTCAGTAGAATTTCTTGTCTACCATCCAGAGGTTATTTGGATTTTGGGAGCCCAGATGTGAAAACTGTGGTCCTTATGCATGCAAACTGATGCTTGATCTCTGCACAAAGAGCCCTCTCTGAACCCTCAATGCAAAATTCATCAAACTTTTTTCAGATATATTCCTGTTTCCTGTTATTCCATCTCTAGGAGAAGACTATCATATCTTGGCTGCAAAGATCTGGACAAATACTAGATGGCAGAAGAACGAGACTGAACAGTGTTAATTGTTTATTTCTGTCCTTGGCCATCTGGACTTTTGCCCGGATATAGTAGTCCTAGGTTTTTTTTTTTCCCTGGTTTAATTTCAGCAAATGTTCTAAAACTTCTTCTGAGAAATGACAAATTGTATATGGAAATATTGCCATCTTGTGGCGATGGCAGAACCTGTAGGAGGAAGGAAAATCTATTTCTTTATTTCTTTATTTTATTTTATCAAGCGATTATAAGATAACAGGTATAAGTATAAACGTAATTATGAATGCGTGAAATGGATACACATAAGAAAAATAAAAAGAAACAATAGGACAGGGACGGTAGGCACGCTGGTGCACTTATGCACGCCCCCTAAAATCTAGTCTTAACTGGATGAGAGTTTGGAATTTGGAGAGAGTTTGGGGAGCTCGGATTTCTGTGGTGTCTTCCAAAAATATCGGGCTTTGAAATCCCCAGCATTCTTAACCAACATCGCCTTTGAGGGATTCTGAGAATTGTCCCAGAACATCTAGAAAGAGCAAAGCTGCATAGGGCTGTCTTAAGTCAACAGATCCATATGTATGTCCACAATGAAGAGCAATCGGGGACAGGGAGGGGGAGTAGAAGGAGATGGGGGAAGAGGGGGAGGAATGGAGGGAGGAGGAGGGAGGAAGAGGAGGAAAGGGGGAGGAGGAAAGGGAGGAGGAAGAAGAAGAAATAGGAGGAGGAAGAGGAAGAAGAGGAAGAGGAGGAGATTCATTGAGCAAGTTGTCAAATGGGTTTGATTTCAGATAGTGGATATGCCTTCTCCTAGCAAATTCACTCTCTGTGACACAGTGCCTGGAGCATTGTGCCAAACAAGCTGAGTTGACAAATCTGTGGTGGGGTGAGGGGGCCGAATGGCATCCAAGTGGGAGGGAGTGTAACCTTTACACAAAAGACGACAATTGTTTTGGGCTTCGCAAACGCTGCATAGAAAACCTTTGAATCACGGGCTTACTCTTTAAATGTCAGCACCTCTGTCTCAGTTCCCTGTATTTCATTCCTTTTGCACCTTCACTCCTCCAATTTGTCATGGCCAGACAACTTTCGAGGTCTCTGTTTGGCTGGTGCATGGCCGGTACAACTTGTTAAATGAGTAATGTGAAGGAAAATTTACGCAATTGGCTCAACCAGGTAGATTAAAAGGCTAATCGGTGCATTTCACTCTTGAAAGTCTGCCTACCTCTGTGTATGTATGTCTATAATAGGGTAGAGACCCAGTGTAGGGATGAATCCAGTGTATGGGGGTATTTTACTGTACAATGCACAATGCAGTTCTTGAGTTCGGTTCTTCAGACCTGATGAAGCTTCTTGGATGAGAAGTGAAATGTCTTCTTCCTCAAGGGAAAAAAAGCATAGTCTAAGTTGCCTTCAGACAACTGGATGAGTGAGAATCTCCATAGATGTTTTCAAGGGAAAAAAACAAGCAAGTCCAGATGCATTTTTGGGACTTACAACTATACTCTTATCTGGGAAGTCAAACAAATTTCCCTAGGAGATAGTTACATATGGCAGGTGCAAGACTATCAAGAATCATGGAGAACTTTTTACTCCTAAGTATCCTAGAGGATGGTCTCCTAATAATCAACTATCAGTCTTAGCTCATTCCACAACAGGATAGACTTCCAGCAGAAGTCGGTGTTCCGTTGAGTATTCTGTTTTGATAGCAATACCTAGGTTGTCCTACTCTTTGTAGGATCTGAATGACACACCCTTTACTGGGATGTATGTCTGGTTGTAATGTGCAGCTATGCACAGGTCTAAAATTTTTCTAAGGTAGGGCTGTGGGGGTGAGGAGACAGAACAAATACGAAAACTGAATGGAAAGTAATGGCCGCCAATCTTATAACTTGCCACTAGATGGCAGTACCAACATACTAGAAACTCTGGTCTAGCACTTGTTCTTCGTTTGTGCTTTAAGCAATGTGCTGATTGAATTTTTGACTGCTGAATGAGTCTCTCCAACTGAAATTTGCCACAGAGGACAGGCTGTGCTGAGATGAGTCCTGTGCATTGCTGAGCCCGAAAACATAAAGATTGAGAGCCAGGAAAAGCTGAGTTGCTCAATCAAGATCAAAGAGGATGACAACAACTGAAAGTTTCACATGAGAAGAGTTGATGAAGTGATTAATGATAATCGGTAATTGCTCAAAGAGAAATTATGGTCAGCCTTGGTATTTTACAGGAACAGGAACACATTGTTCGCATTACCGATGTTTTCTATGCATAATAAAAAGAGTTGAATTTGTCACAAAATTGTTCTCACACTGCTAAAATGGAGGTGAAAAATTTCTCCCTGGTATCATGATAGCTGATGAAATATGGCTCATTGTGATCCAGAAATGAAGCATTGTTCCAAGGAATATCAACATAAAGTTTTACTACGGAGAGGGAAAAAAATTAAAAACACAGGCTTCAGCATGAATGTTCAAAGTTATAATTTAGGGGGCTGCAGAGAGTTTTATTCCCATGGATTTCCTTGCACCTGGTATGGCTACAGCTCAACCATCAAAACTTTGAAACAATAGGACATAGAATATTAGGGTTAGAAGGGACCTTAAAGGTCTTCTAGTCCAATCCCTTGCTCAAGCAGAAGGCCCTATATCAGTGGTGGCTAACCCTTTTCGACTCCCGTGCCAATAATTCAGCACGCGCGCTTGCGCACACTCACGTGCCAGCACTCAGAAGGCAATGCGTGCTGGGCCCCCCAAGACCCTGTGCATGCGATTCCCCCTCATGTGCAGCGCATCTGCACATGCACACGATTCCACCCCTTGCGCGCCACGCGTGCCCGCAATTCCCCCTCGCGTGCTGCATCTGCACATATGCATGCAATTCCCCCTTCTGTTGTCTGCCCATGCGCGTGCACAATCCCCTCACATGCAGCACATCCCTGCGCATGCATCTCCCATGCACCCCCCTCTACCCCCCTGTGCATGCGTGCCAGATATCCGACAATCAGCTGTCAGGTGGCAGCGTGCGTGTGCATGCACAGTGGGGCTCTTCTGGGCGACGTCTTGCATGCCGGGGGAAATGGCTCTGCGTGCCACTTCTGGCACGCATGGCATAGGTTCACCAACATGGCCCTATATCCATCCAGACAACTGCTGTCCAATCTCTTCTTAATAACCTCCAGTGAAGGAGGAGCCCCAATTTCTAGAGATAAGCTGTCCCACTGATTAATTATTCTCATTGTCAGGAAATTTCTCCTCCGTTCTAGATTGGATAACTCTTTGGTGATCTTCCACTTGTTACTTCTTGACCTGCCCTCAAGTGCTTTGGAGAATAAGGCAAGTTCCACACCTCTCAAATACTGGAAGACAGCTAAGACTACTAGACATAGCTCAGTTGTCCATCTTTGTTGCTCTTCTCAGCACTCTTTCCAGGATGATTGATGATTAAGCCGTGTTTGGAAGAACATCTTGCTGCCCCTGGACAATGCTAGGTCTCACTTCCCACGAGCCATTCTGGAAGCAAAGTTAAAGCTGGATCTTACCCTCTTACCTCATCCTGTTGTGGTTCGCCAGCAGCAGGTGCAGACGGCTGAGGTCTCGGAGAGCGAGGACTCGGATGAGGGGCCTGCGTGTGATGCAGGGATGGGGCCAGGACCATCAGGGAGTGGAGTGCTGCCTTCGGAGGTTGTGGAGGCTGGCAGCAGTGAGGAAGAGGCCCCCGAGGAGCCTGTGCCCAGTGCGCATGCGCACAGGGCTGCTCGAATGAAAGAGCAGCTGTAGCAGCACGGGCAACTCGGGAGTAAGGCTGCAAGGTGGTGGCCCCTCCCTTAAGGGATAAAAGCCAGCCTGAGAGACCGGGATTCTTTGCAGGAAGCAAAGAAGTTCTTGCCCTTCAAGCCTTGTGGAAGTTCAGACTATCTTGGTTGGTGTTTGAAGACTTTTTGTTTGGAATACTTCTTGGCAACTTAATCTAGTGTTCTTGGCAGCCTTGCACAACCTTGGCAAGGCTCATTCTTATCAGAGACAATTAGTTGGAAACAGCCTTTTAACCGTGAATTAACGGAATTCGCAGAGAATCTGGCATGCATGGTTTTGCTTTTATCTCTGTTTGGTGTTTGTTTACTTGGAACAAGGTTTGGCTCAGAACACACCCACCATGCATGCCAGACTTGGCATTCTGTGATTTCCACCTTTTCTCACATTTTCAAGGAATGACTTTGTTGGACTCAAAGGGGAAAGCTGTAGAGGATGGTCAGGACAAGGCAAGAAATGATGTTTTTCACAATGGTTTTTCGACATGACTGCTGGCAAAGTGTCCAAGTGTGTCGTGAACAAAAACCAACCATGTTTGTTCTCACAAGCAACATGTGAATTGGAATGTCGGGGGTGGCAAGTAATGTCACACACCTCACAATGTTATCGTGCAAATTACAAAAATTCACGTCAATTGCATGACATAATTTGTTCCACCTGTGTGATGGATCAAGCATGGAGTCAACATCTGGATGTTTATCCTAAGTGTGCCCTGTTCATTCAGGGATGAGGTGAAATTTTTTACCCAAACATTATCTCAGCATCTTTGAAAAACTTCACTGCAATGCCAGTTCAGCACCTTTAGAATTATATATAAAGCCCTGTATTATTATTTTTTTGAAAGAGAACATTCTTTTAAAGAAAACAGTGACCCAGTATTCCTGCTTAGCTTCAATTATTCTGGTCAAAAACTCTCATTCATAATTAAATTTCTATTTACTGCTTAGGTAAATTCTGCTAATTTGGTAAACAGTTTTAGCTTCCATACAGTTTCCATGCAGGGAATGCCTGCAGGTGAGTTATTATTTGCTTATTTTTTATCCTGCCTTGATTATTTTTATAAAGAACCCAAGGCACAAACATACTAAATATTCCTTCCTCCTCCTCATTTGCATGCAACAACAATCTTGTCAGGTGGGTTGGGCTAAGAAAGAGGGATTGGTCCAAAATCAGCCAGACTGCTTCTGTGTGCCTAAGGCGGGACTAGAACTCACCGTCTCCTGGTGATTGGCCCAAGGTCACCCAGTTGGCTTTCGTAGCTAAGGCAGGACTAGAATTCACAGTCTCCTGGCAATTGGTGCAAAGTCACCCAGCTGGCTTTTGTGCCTCTGGTGGGACTAGAACTCAGTCTCTTGGTGATTGGCCCAGCTGACTAAGGAGAGACTACAACTCACAGTCTCCTGGTGATTGGCCCAAAGTCACCCAGCTGGCTTTCGTGCCTAAAGCGGCACTAGAACTCCCAGTCTCCTGGTGATTGGCCCAAAGTCACCCATTTGGCTTTCATGCCTAAGGCAGGACTAGAACTCAGTCTCCTGATGATTGGCCCAAAGTCACCCAGCTTTGTGACTAAGGCGGGACTAGAACTCACCATCTCCGGGTGATTGGCCCAAAGCCACCCAGTTGGCTTTCATGCCTAAGGAGGGACTAGAACTCCCCGTCTCCTGGTTTCTAGCCTGATGCTTTAACCGTTAAACCAATAATTACTGTTAATGAACTCCCTTCTGTTATTTTATAGTTTTTTTTATATTGAAATACAAGAATATATCAGCAATCAGCGCTCTTTCCTTTTTACAATAAACATATATACCGGGTGTGCATAATTCCAATCAAGACTTTAAAAATAAAAATAAAAAGCGAAGATGTGTCCAGGCTGAATTTCTGATCAACCCAGAGGTGGATATCCAGCAATGGTGCTGAGCCCTTTGTCTCAAAGTAACAGCTTGGAAATCCACCTTTTGCAACTGGCAGCTCTTTCTGGAGAATGCCCATAACGTGCTCTCAAAATTCAAATGTGCACCCTGTTTTGTTTTAAACAAATGTCGATTGTTCCTGTCACCTACCCTTCAGACTTAGAATAGAATAGAATAACAGAGTTGGAAGGGACTTTGAGGTCTTCTAGTCCAACCCCCTGCTTAGACAGAAAACCCTACACCAATTCAGACAAATGCTTATCCAATCTCTTCTTAAAAACCTCCAGTGTTGGAGCATATACAATTTCTGGAGTCAAGTTGTTCCACTGATTAATTGTTCTAACTGTCAGAAAATTTGTCCTTAGTTCTAAGTTGCTTCTCACGTTGATTAGTTTCCATCTATTGCTACTTGTTTCTGCCTTCAGGTGCCTTGGAAAATAGCTTGACCTCCCCTCCTCTCTGTGGCAGCCTCTCAAATATTGGAACACTGCTATCCTGTCACCCTTCATCAAACTAGACATACCCAATTCCAGCAACCGTTCTTGATACGAAGCTCGTTCCTTTTTATGGGGGCTAAGCAACACCCGGAGCTTATTACAAGGGCTTAGGTTACATCCGGGATGCCACGTGTTGGTGAATAAACAAGGTTTTACTCATTCCCCTATTCCACCTCCATCCCATAGCCCACATGATTCCCTTGAGGGCTAGTCCCTTGGATATGCCAGCAGCATTTGAAGCAGCTTATGAAGAATGGGCAAATTAGAAGGAAATTAGGCCCACGCCGTGCACAGATATAAATCTCTGTTTATAAGAACTTTGTTCCCTCTAAAGTTGTTGTTGTTTTTTAAGCACAAGTTATTTGCATACCGTGTCAGATACAAAGACAGTTTCATCGTTTGAGCAGTTTAAAAAATAAAGTCATATGGTCCTGTTTTGTAAGGTTCTCAATAAGAGCTTGGAAAAGCAGGGGAATCGAAGTGTCGAAATGCTGCAGACGTGGGGGTTCGCACGTCCCTCGCGCGCAGGGTCTCAAACATGGTGCAGGCTCTCAAATGTGGCAAGTCCCTGAGGGTCCATGGGTTGGGGGGGCTACAGCTTGGTGTTCCGATGGTAGGACGGGACATGGGCAGAAGCGTAGGTTGGCTGGCTGTGCCACGTCGAGACCGGGTACAGCCGGTGGCGTAGTGCGCTATCATAAGAAGTGGGGTAGTGGACGAGGCTGGTGCCCAGAGACTGGCCCAGATCCGATGCTTGGATGGAGGCAGTTAATAGCGGGGTTGGGAAGGCGGGGATAATAAATGGGTTGATGGAGAGAGACTGGATCAGTGAAGGGCCCTGTTCCTTGAGATGTTCTCCTGGGCCGCTAAAGTTAACAGGCAACCTCAGCATGGTGCCCTTGTACATGTTCTGGAGATGAGGCACGGGAGCTACTGGAAATCTGGACCCTGCCACCGTGGCCTTCGGCTTCGCTATCCCCGGCTGCCCACCGGTAGACATCCCTCGATCCAGGCTACTGTTTGGGTCAACCTCCTTGACGAAGGGGGAGACGGCCTTGAGCTTCTTGCCGTGCAGGAAATAGTCCTCCTCTGAAGCTCTTTTTTTCTGCCCGGGGATGCTCACCTGGCCTGGAGACACGGGTGACCCTCCGTTCTTGGAGACCTGTGGGCTGACCTTCGCCAGGTTGACCACAGGTGGGACCCAGGAGGCTTTGACCGCTTGAAATGGGGGAGACCCTGCCTTGGTGCTCAGGGCACTTGCCTGGAAGGCAGAAGAGTGCTGATGGTCTGCTTTCCAAGGTGGACCTGACTTCCTGCGGAGGTCTTCAGGTTGGTCTTCCAAGCTCTCCAGCTTCTTCTGAGACCCAGCTGCTGCCAGGGCATCTTTTCCAGGCTTAGCATAGGCTGGAGAAGTGACAGGGAGATCCTTCAAGCTGGAATAATATTCCATCGGTCCTCGAAGGCCGCTGACAGGTTTCAAGATGGTGCTGCTGGTGGTGTGGATATAGCCACGGAAGACAGGTGGCCCAGTAGACAGGTGAGCACCAGAGCTTTCCTCCTCCACTTTCATGGACCCTGGGCCCTCCTTGAAACCTGGAGGAACTTTCATCAAACCTTCATTGGCTTTCCCAACCTGGGAAGAACCTGGAGATCTGCTGGAACTGTTCACCTCTGCTCCGGTCTTTGGGGCCTCTTTCTGCGGATGACCAACCTCGGAGTCCAAGCCTGGTATTTCCCGGACCCTGATCTTCTTGTATTCGGGACAGTGGCTGAGATGCTTCTTCTCATGAGTGTACAAGCATTCATCCTGGCTCACCTGCGCCAGCAGTTTCTTCTTCGCCAAGGGAGACATGATGCCATTGTTCCCCTTGAAGTAGAAGCTGGAGAAGAGCCGAGTGTAGGCCTCGGAGCAACCATGGGATCGACAGTTTCCAAGGCAGTTGGCGGTGGGCTGAGTCTCGTCCATCTCTCGGCTGTTGGGAAGGGAGAGGCACCCTCGGTTTGCTCCCGGGAGTGATTTGGCTCTGTCCCATTGGGAGGTTTGGGGACCAATGCAACATCCGGCCTCACTTTCTCCGACAAACTCTGCAATGAAAGGAGAATGTTTAATTGACAAGGGGAAACAAGATGGAGTGTCCTGTATGCATCCTATAATAAAAGTCTGCAGAGACGGTCAGTCCTCCAGGTCATGATTACCCCAAAGGTGCTTCTTCAGGAGGCAATGGTTTTTTCTTAGAAGACGTTTTGCTTCTCATCCAAAAATATTTATGAGACCTTGGGTTTAATAGTTTTTTAATATTTGTATATTTGTATCATTGTTTTTATTTTGTAAGCCACCCTGAGTCCTCAGGGAGATAGGGCAGCATATAAGAAAAGAGCCCTGGTGGTGCAGGCTGTTAAATGCCTAGCACTTAAGTTCCAGCTGCCTGCAATTACTGCAGGCTCGAATCCCACCAGGCTCAAGGTTGACTCAGCCTTCCATCCTCTCGGGGTAGGTAAATTGAGGACCCAAGATTGTTGGGGGCAATAAGCTGACTTTGTAAAAATGCCGCTTAGTAATAAGCAGGCATATACAATGGAAGGAAGGCTATTGCTGAGCACACTGGGTTGCATCCCAAAAATTGTAAGCCGCCCTGAGTCTTCGGAGAAGGGCGGCATATAAATGTAATTTTTTTAAAAAAAGTCTCATAAATAAATAAATAAATAAATAAATAAATAAATAAATAAATAAGAAGCTTCTCCGGCTCTAGATGGATGGTGGGGAAGAGAAGGATTGATACCTCTTGCAGACAGCTGGTCATTTGCATCCTTTTAGAGAGTCATTGAGGCAACTCGGAGGTTTACCTGGGTCCTTACGGTTACTCCTGGTTCCTGTAGACTGCAATCTTTTCCTCTGGAAATCCATTCCTACTTCCACATCATTCCAAGGGTGTTCATCCCAAATTGTATATCTGACTCAGATGACCCTGAGGACACAGATAAACCTCCAAGTGGCCTCAACGACCCTCTAAAAGGATGCAAATGACCAGCTGTCTTGCAAGGAGTATCAATCCTTCCATTCCCCACCATCCAGTCAGAACTGAAGAAACTTCTTGGATGAGAAGCGAAAGGTCTTCAGAAAGAAAAAAAACTAGAAAGTCCAGTTGCCTCCTGAAAAAGCACCTTTGGGACGTTCTGTAATAAAGGTTTTTGTCTTAAGCTTCGTATTAAAGTTGCAATAATAGAAAATATCTGAAGCTCGGGCTTTAGGGTTTGGCCGTGGTCTGGTCTCCAAGCGTGTTTCAATTTGGTTTCTGAACATTTGTTACCATCATCAGCATCAGCAAAAATCCCTGATCTCAAACCACACTGATAATGAACAATCCCAGCTCAATTGGGAAGGGACAAAAATCATTGGTCATGATTGACACCTGCCAGGCACGGGAATTTGTTGAGGCCTCGTATTCTACCAAAGGAGCAATTAACAAACGTACTGACTTAAGATCCAGCATATGAAAATATAAGAAACCAGACCATTCCAACAACCAATCAACAAAAGAACCAATCAGCTGCTCAGAATGTAAATACAGCTCCCAACAAACAACCAATCAAATGACCAAATCGGCACACAAGACATTTATAAGCTAAGGAGAATAGGACAAGACAATCCTATTGATGACGTTACCTAGTCTGGTAACGAAATGTTCAGAAACTGAATGGAAAGAAGCTTTAACAGATCTTTAACAGATTAACAGAGTTGGAAGGGACCTTGTAGGACATCTAGTCCAACCACCCAACCAAGCAGGAGACCCTACACCATCTCTGACAGACATCAGTCCAGTCTCTTCTTGAAAGCCTCCAGGGATGAAGCTCCCACAACTTCTGAAGGCAACTTCTGTTCCATTGGTTGGTGGTTCTCGCTGTCAGAAAATTCCTCCCTTATTTCCAGGTTGAATCTCTCCTTATTCAGTTTCCATCCATTATTCCTTGTCTGGCTTTCAGGTGCTTTGGAAAATAGCTTGACCCCTTCCTCCTCTCTGGGGCAGCCCCTCAAGTATTGGAAGACTGCTCTCCTGTCTCCCCTGGTCCTTCTCTTCCCTAGACCTTCCCTAGACTAGCCAAGCCCAGTTCCTGCAATTGTTCTTCATATGTTTTAGTCTCCAGTCCCCTAATCATCCTGGCTGCTCTTCTCTGCACTTTTTCTAGAGTCTCAACATCTTTTTTTATAGTGTGATGACCAATACTGGGTGTAGTATTCCAGGTGTGGTTTTACTAAGTCTCACATATTAAAGTTTCCACCAAATTGTTACTCATTACTGGTTGTACATATTAAAGAAAGAAATCCCTTGGCTCTTTACCACGTGAATTCATAACCATTGTGGATACATCGCAGGAGAGTCAAAAAAGTCAAGATGATGGGCACGCCTGTGCGATAGAAACCTTAACTTTTTTTAATGTGCACATAAACAAGTCAAGGTTTCGTGGTGATCCCCTGTGTTAGCTGCTTTGACAGTCTCCTGGTGGGCTGTCTCTGGGGAACACATTATGGTAGATGTGTTGCAAGAAAACAACATTTGATGTGGGAAAAGAACAGCTTCCTTACTGGATCTCTCATCTTCTCTTTCTTCGTCCTCTTCTTCTCTACCACGCGATCCCCCTTCGGCTCCTTGGACATCTTGTACTGTTTTCGAGGCTTGACTGGGGGCAGTGGCTTGTCATCCTCCCCTTTCAAGTGTCGGACGTACGGGAGGACCAGCCTATAAAGCAGATGTTGGGGAGAAGGAGAAATGATGGCCGTGCTCCAGGTGTGTTCTAGCAACACAGGGTGTAGAATACATCAATCAATGCCATTTTCCCCCCTCCAGTAAAAATGCACACTGATAGGATTTAATGAAGACCTTGCTGGTTGTGGAAAGGATGGAGGATCTGTAATGGTCTGTGGGAATGGCCTTGGGGGACAGGAAAAAGAGACACAGACTAGAAAACAGAGAAGGGGGAATGTCATGCCCCTGTCTGAGTCTGAATCTGAGGAGGAAGACAAGAACAGCTGACAGGGAGCGGGAGTGTGGCTCCATTGGCTGTGGAGGAAACTGGGGAAGGGCAAAGTCCAGCTGGGCAGAGCAAGGCAGAGGTAGAACAAGGGAGAGGGAGTTCTGAGGAAGACCCATGCCCACCCCCTCTTCATCCTAGGGCATGCAGGGAGGAACAGAGAAGGGAGCAACATGGGTTGTGTGGCTTATGGGGGAGGAAAGGGCCCTGATTCCCTTCATTAGCCACAGCTGGGAAGAGAGTTTAAAAGAGATGCAAGCTGAGAGTGGAATCTGCTGGGAACAAACATGAGTTTATCTTATGTTGATTTTGATTATCTGCATTCCTGGCATCCTCCCAACTGGGATGAATTACTGCCGTTCCTTCACATGTTGGACTTGAATCTCTGCAGCCAAAGGCTCTTCCTGGGACAGGTTTTCTCCAGCTCAGAAGGTAACCAGTTCATTGGGGGCAAAATTGGAGCTAATAAAGGGACTCCTACTTATTATTTGACTGTATTGCCTTTGTGCCACGCCTTTTGGGTCACCACAGGGAAGCGGAGTCTGCAGAAGGAATCAGGATGTGGCAAACATCTCGAGGGGACCTTCCCTAGCTTCTTGGATGTACAGGTGAGGGGGGGGAGAGAGATGTACTTTCAGGCTTACAAGATTTCGTTAATGCAACCTTACAATAAAGTTACAGCTGATACTTCTTGATGTGCTTCTTGTCTGGTCTACCTCCCATCTGATAACATCTACAGCTTTACAAATCACAAATCTGCACCTGACTAGTGCCCCCTCCTCCCTCTTGTAAAACAAAAAGGGGGGGGACGTTTGCAAGCAATACCTCTCGTAATGTCGCCGGGTGCAAGTGGCAGCACTGGTACTACCCGGGCTGCCTCCCAACATGTCGTAAACATTTTTCCAAAGACGTTTTCCTGTCACCTGAAAGAGAGGCAAAATAAAGTCTTTCTCGGGTTCTTTTTCGACTTTTGTTAGTCTGGACTCCTGGGCTTTCCTAGTGGTCTCCTTTTCAAGTCCTAGCCAGATCCCCACACCAATCGGGTTTTTGGATCAGCCATAGCCAAGGAAGTACCAGTCACTTGTGGAGGTTCTTATCCTTCAGCCAAGCTTGACTCCCTGTGACCTCATGGATATGTCAATGGATTTTACTTTAACGTGTAGAACAGGGCTGTCAAACTCCCATCCCGGATGCGTCACATGATGGACACGCCCACGCCCAGTTTAGTGATGGGGGGAAGTCCCGATCTGTCCAGTGGGGCCAGATTTAAGGGCCTTGGTGGCTCAGGCTGTTAATTGCCTGCACTTAAGTTCCAGCTGCCTACAACTGCTGTAGGCTCGAATCCCACCAGGCTCAAGGTTGACTCAGCCTTCCATCCTCTCGGGGTAGGTAAATTGAGGACCCAAGATTGTTGGGGACAATTAGCTGACTTTGTAAAAATGCCGCTTAGTAATAAGCAGGCATATACAATGGAAGGAAGGCTATTGCTGAGCACACTGGGTTGTATCCCAAAAATTGTAAGCCGCCCTGAGTCTTCGGAGAAGCGCAGCATATAAATGTAATTAAAAAAAAAGTGACACCGCTGTGATGTGAGTTTGACACCCTTGATGTAGACCAGGGGTCTTCAAACTTGACAGCTTTAAGACTTTGTGGACTTCAACTCCCAGAATTCCTCCTCCAGTCATGTTAGCTCAGGACTTCTGGGAGTTGAAGCCCACAAGTCTTAAACTGGCCAAGTTTGGAGACCCTTGATCTATTCTAACTATCTATTCTATCTCTTTCTCTCTAGCCTACCTCTCTTTATCTATTCTACCTATCTATCTATTCTATCTATCTATTCTATCTTTCTCTCTCCCTCCATCTATTCAATCTTTTTCTTTCTTTCTTTTCTTTCTTTCTTTCTTTCTTTCTTTTCTTTTCTTTCTTTCTTTCTTTCATCTATTCTACCTCTCTTTATCTATTCCAGGGGTCTCCAACCTTGGCCACTTGAAGACTTGTGGACTTCAACTCCCATAATTCCTCCTCCAGTCACGGTAGCTCAAGAATTCTGGGAGTTGAAGTCCACAAGTCTTAAACTAGCCAAGTTTGAAGACCCTTGATGCAGAACATAGAATCATAGATTTGGAATGGATCTTGGAGGTCTTCTAGTCCAGGGGTCTCCAACCTTGGCCACTTGAAGACTTGTGGACTTCAACTCCCAGAATTCCTCCTCCAGTCATGTTAGCTCAAGAATTCTGGGAGTTGAAGTGCACAAGTCTTAAACTAGCCAAGTTTGAAGACCCTTGTTCTAGTCCAACCCCCTACTGAAGTAGGAGACCTTATCCCATTCTGGACAAATGGCTGTCCAGTCTCTTCTCGAAAAACTCCAGTGATGAAGCACCCACAACTTCTGGAGGCAAGTTGTTGTTCCACTGATTACATTGTTCTGTCAGGAAATTGCTCCTTATTTCTAAGTTGGATCTCTTCCCAAACTTCCAACTGTTGCTTCTTGTCCTGCCTTCAGGTGCTTTGGGGAATAGATTGACCCCACTCCCCCCTGTGACAGCCTCTCAAATATTAGAAGATATTAGAAGACTGCTATCATGTCATCCTTGGCCCTTTTCAATAGGCTGGATATACCCCAATTCCTGCAACTGTTCATCGTTCAACTGTTCACCATCATAGCTTTCAAACCCCTCATCATCTTCGTTGCTCTGTTTTCCACTTCTTCTGGAATGTTTTAATCTACAACCCTGGTTTTTTTTTGAGGTCTTTCAGATTTAAACCTCACATCTATGATTTAACCGTGTTGAGAGGATATTTCCAGATCAACGAAGGTCAGAATTAAAGTAGCAGAACTCCAAGTCTGGGGACCTGAGTTTCATTTTTTCGGGGACTGTTGTAATTTTGAACAGTTAGTAAGCAACCAGCCATAAGTCCAGGACTAACTCTAATTAAGAACCATGCCTTGTTCTGCCAAGAAATCCTCAAAACATTTCACACACACACACACACACACATTTTTCCAAGTAGTGAATTTGATTTTCTCTTTCTTACCAGTTCGTAAGCTCCGAGTTTTTCCACAGCTTTGTAGATTTTAAACAGATTAACTATTAAAAAGAAAAGGGAGAGAGACATCAAATAACAACCAAAACCCAGAGAGTTAAGAGATAACGTATAAGTTTCCCTCCTTGCACATCCGTGCTAGTTGTTTCTGGCTCTAGGGGCAGTACTCATCTCCATTACAAAGCCGAAGAGCCAGCGCTGTCCGAAGACATCTCCATGGTCATGTGGCCGGCATGACTAAACGCCGAAGGTGCACAGAACACTGTTACTTTCTTCCCACCAAAGTGATCCCTATTTTTCTACTTGCACTTTTTTTTAATGTGCTTTCGAACTGCTTGATTGGCAGAAGCTGGGACAAGTTAACGGGAGCTCATTCCGTTACGCGGCCCTAGGGATTCGAACCGCCAAACTGCCGACCATTCTGATCGACAAGCTCAGTGTCCTTAGCCACTGAGCCATCACGTCTCTAATGGATGGCTTGGGCTAGAACAAATTTTAAACTATGAACTGCCCTGCCTTCCGAACCCCAAATGCAGCCACAGCCACTTTGAGTTTGTGTGATACAACAGGCTGCCGGAGGAAAATACAAGATACACGAGAAACAGGGAAGCACATGGATAAGGCACACACACACACACACACACTTTTGGAAAAGGCAGCCAAGAACATACTTTGCTTGAAGCCCAGATGAGGCACCCTCTCGATTGGCGTGTGACGCTCTTTCATGAATTTGTAGAGGTTGACCAGAAAAATCTGCTCCTCTTCTTTCTCACTGCTCAACATCTCTTCATCTCCCGAATCCTCTTCGGGAGGCTTCTGCTCAGCTTCAGAGGTGGCATCCTGCTTGTCAGATGGAGATACCTGAGTGAAAAAGAACAGGAAGTCAGAGGCAATTTGTTTACCAACCACAACAGAGTGTCAGGATTCCGGCAGCTCCCCCCATTTAAATCATGAGTCTCGAGACAAACTTCCAAAACTTCCAATTAACATGTGAATTAAAATGTCGGCACTGCCTGGGTGTGGCCGACTCTGAGACACATCCTTCATTGTCACCCTTGACCCTGGTTTTCTCTCCACCCCCTGGGTGTATCGTAATTCATATCCTCCAATGGGACACATCCATAGCCAAGAGTCATCAATCATGCTCTCCAGTTGGAATTTTGTGCGGCAGAAACTTTGGTAACCTAGTTACTATCTTTGTAAACATCTGTGGAATGCAAGCTGCCTACTGCTCCCCCCTCCCTTTCTGTTAGTAACTCTAAAAAGACAAGAGAAATATTTAATGAGTTGACACAGAGAAGACAAGAACGGACAGTGAGATGTTGAGGAAGCTCAACAGCATCTCATCTCCCCCTGGCACCACAACGCAGTGAATGGAGCCTCCAGTAAGATTCACCAACCTCAAGAATGCTAATCTGCAGGTCAAGTTTACCTGAGCAGGATTACAGAGGTATTATCTAGCCCATAAGCATTCTATCCTTATTTAACAAATCACCTGTGATATGTTAAAACTATTATATTAAGAGACACCCAAGTTTCAAATGTCATACAAGCCCCATAGGGAGGATTATAGTCCAACAATTTTCCCTCTTAAACTAAATTCTATGTCAAATTTATTTTTCAAAGATGAGGTTAGTTCAGACATCCTGGCATGTTCCCAGAATTTCATTTGTCATTTTTCTGCTGAAGTACAAGCCATAGGGAGGATTATAGTCCAAAAATACCTCTTAACCTAAATTCTACGTCAGATTTATTTTTCAAAGATGAGGTTATTTCAGACATCCTGGCATATTCCCAGAATTTCATTTGTCATTTTTCTGCTGAAGGAAATTACACATTCTACTTTCCAGTGCAAAGCACAGAGTATCCTAACAGCTGTTAGCATATATAAAGCAAGTTTGCTACACTTGGTAGAAATATAATGCTTAGAAATATTTAATAGAAAGATGGCAGGATGGAAAAGTAATTATAAAGCAGCCCCACCCAGCCTTCACCATATTGCCATCAGGGGGCTTCCAACCTAATAATTGAGCCAACCTAATAATTGCATTTCCAAGAGATTTTAGAAAACGAATTATCAATTTAGCAGTCAGTACTGGAGTTACATACTGTGACATGGGTAAAAAAAAATCCATTGTCTAAGCATGACATCCATGTAAATCTAATTATTTTCCTTTGCTTGAAATACTCGTGGTTGCAGGTCAATTGTTCCGCGTAAATCCTATATTCCAATTATTCATTCAGTCTTTAACTTGCTTCGTTTGCAAATCATATTTCACCGGCAAATGAAATATAAATAATTGTTCTGACCCAAACCTTGTTCCAAAGAAACAAACACGAAACAAAGGTAACCTTTTAATGATTCTTTATGAATTCCGTTCCTTCACGGTTAAAAGGCTGTTTCTAACTAATTGTCTCTGATAAGAACGGGCCTTGCCAAGGTTGTGCAAGGCTGCCAAGAACACTAGATAAAGTTGCCAAGAAATATTTCAAACACAAAGAGTATCCAAACACAAACTAAGAGAGTCTAAAAGTCTACAAGGCTTGAGTGCAAAAACTTCTTTGCTTCCTGCAAAGAACTCCGGTTTCTCAGGCTGGCTTTTATCCCTTAAGGGAGGGGCCACCACCTTGCAGCCTTACTCCTGAGTTGCCTGTGCTGCTGCAGCTACTTTTTCCTTCGAGCAGCCCTGCACGCATGTGCACTGGGCACAGGCTCCTCGGGGGCCTCTTCCTCACTGCTGCCAGCCTCCACAGTCTCTGAAGGCAGCACTCCACTCCCTGATGGTCCTGGCCCCATCCCTGCATCACACGCAGGCCCCTCATCCGAGTCCTCACTCTCTGAGACCTCAGCCGTCCACACCTGCCGCAGACAAACCACAACAATAATGCTAAGTAAGCAGGCTGTGGTTTGTATAAGACAGAGGGTCCTTCACTCACGAATTGAGCCCAAAATTTCTGTTGCTAACAGAGACAGTTGTTAAGTGAGTTTTGTCCCATTTTACAGCCTTCCTTGTCACCGCATGTTAAATGAATCGCTGCAGCTGTTAAGTTAGTAACACTGTCATTAAACGAATATGGTTTCCCCATTGATTTTGCTTGTCAGAAGGTCGCAAAGGGGAATCTCGTGACCCCCGGGCCATGGCAACCGTGATAAATATGAGTCAGTTTGCCAAGCCTCTGAATTCTGATCACATAACCACGGGGACAGAGTTATCAGTATGAAAAATCACTTTTTTCAGTGACTTTGAATCAACTGTTGTAAGCCGAGGATTATCTGTGAGGCCTACAAATTCAATCAAATCTCTTAATTGTTCCATCTTCTTTTTGCAATTCCTTTAGAATAATATTGCTTTTTTTTTCTTTTTAAAGATGACTGGAACTCGTCAGGAGGTTTTGATTATTTGGAAGAGGGAATTGCAAAAGATGTTCATCTTAAATCTCATTTGCAATTTAAACTTGCAGCCTGCCTGATTTATTGTTTTTCCACTGTTGAAATTCCTTTGGACTTTCGTCTTCGTGAAAGCCAATATTAGTAATGGAGCAATAGTAAAAAAACCAGAATGTCTTCCTTGTCATTCAAGAGACCTGCAGAGCTTCAATGGATAATCCACTGCAGGCTTTCTGGAGTTCCCAAGAGCCTTTGATGAAACTTTTTCCGAGGAATGAAAGTGAGACTGGACTATGGAGAAATAGAAATTCCAGATTCAAAGCTGAATAATATCTCAATTAGGGCCAACGAATGTTGTACAAAACAGTGGGTGGGAATGAACAACTTTTGATGAATTGAATTTTTTTTTAAAAAAAAAATTGTTCTGGCAGAAGAGTTACAGGAAGTCAAGTAAAGATGCAAAGTGAGGTCAACTGAGGTTTCAGCTAAGCTGTATGGCAGGCCTCAGAGAAGCTAGGTGGTTTTTTTCAATTTCCCATTTAAAAATTGAGGGAAACCATATCACATTTGCGGGGGGCGGTGGCTGGGACGGGAGGATGGGGAGGGGGCAGGAATCAGCAATCTGGCTGGGGAGAGGAGTCTCTGAAAAAGGACCAGAAATCTGGTTCATACCAAGTTTAAGACTGGGAACTAGCGATCTGTCAGGCAACATGTTTTGCAAAATGCAAAATACTTCCCTATAAAACACGGGCTTTCCAGTGAGAAGGACTGACATCATAGAACACAGAATCCTAGCATTGGTGGGACCTCGGAGGTCTTTCAGTCTAACCCCACCACTCAAGCAGGAGATCCTATACCATTTTAGACAAAGGGTTCTCCGGTCCCTTCTTTCTATTGTCTGAACTTCAGAGCCTTCTTCAATAATCAAGGATACAGGATGTCCTCTGGATGAATCCTACTGTCAGGCTGATTTAGCATGAGCCACGGTGGCGCAGTGGTTAGAGTGCAGTACTGCAGGCTACTTCTGCTGCCTGCTGGCTGCCTGCAATTTGGCAGTTCAAGTCTCCCCAGGCTCAAGGTTGACTTGGTCTTCCATCCCTCCGAAGTAGGTAAAATGAGAACCCAGATTATTGGGGGCAAGAGGCTGACTCTGTAAACTGCTTAGAGTGGGCTGTAAAAGCACTATAAAGCAGTATATAAGTCTAAGTACTATTGCTCTTCCTTCCTTCCTTCCTTCCTTCCTTCCTTCCTTCCTTCCTTCCTTCCTTCCTTCCTTCCTTCCTTCCTTGTGCTGCAGTGGTTAGAATGCAGTATTGTAGACTAATCCACTGCCCACTGCCAGGAGTTTAATCCTGGTTGGCTCAAGGTTGACTCAACTTTCCATCCTTCCGAGGTCAGTAAAATGAGAACCCAGATTGTTGGGGGCAAGAGGCTGACTCTGTAAACCACTTAGAGAGGGCTGGAAAGCTCTGTGAAGCGGTATATAA
>CM019156.1:2297987-2309397 GCA_009733165.1 Naja naja | reverse complement strand
AGCCCTACCCCAAAAATAAGCCCCAGTTAAGATCAGCCAGACACAACCTAGGAAACGTAGTATATTCAATTGGAGGTATGGAATGTATAATTATAATAATGGTTCTTTTTAATATACAGTGAATATGAAGGTTATATAGATTAGTTCATAGTTATAATCCAAATTAAACCAATAGTAGAAAGCGTTAATCAATATATGTCATTTATAATTAATCCTTGACTAAAATCTCTTATCCAATTTGATATCCAAACAAAATGAAGAAAGTGCTTCGTGCACTATTTATGTACTTTTATTTTGTGTATTTAAACGTTTGTATGTTTTTAACGTTTTGTAAATAAAGTTAAAAAAAAATCATTAAGCAATCGATTTCCCTAAAAATAAGCCCTAGCTGGAAAAATAAGCCCCCAAGGTGGCTTTTCGAGCAAAAATTAATATAAGACCCGGGCTTATTTTCCGGGAAAGACGGATATCGGCGTTACAATTCTCCGTTGTTTCATTAGCTATCCTAACCCCACATCTTGCGGCTGTCAGTAACCCGTTTTTATAGCTTCCAGATAAAAAAGGATGGCAGTCAAAACACAGAGCAGGTTTCTGGTTATTAGAGCTCACCTGCACTGCGGGGCAGAAATTGGAGGTATCGTTGGGATTGTTGTAATCATAGTCTCCGATTTCATCATCATCATCATCGCCGTGACTGGGTGAACGGCCCTGAAGTAGCATTTTCGAGACCTGCAGAAACAAAATAAACAACTTGAAAGAATCAAGCGGCTACTAATGGAAAGCACTGAAGCACTAAGGCATGCTGGCTCAGGTAGAAAACTTCTCAGCCATTCTTCTGGCCAGAGTAGCAGGCTGTCAGCATCACCGTCGCGCACTGAACAAGCAAACCTTACCCTGATCTGAGGTTTGAGGAACAGCTGAGTGAGGTTGTCTGGATCATAATGGAAGTCTGTTGGGAGGGTGTTGCTTTTCCTGTTTTGGCTTTGGAGGGTGGACTTGGACAGAACTGTGGATGCCTGTTTTAGAAAACCAGAAGCGTCAGAAACACCCTCTACTACGAGTGCTGGGCAGGTTTTATATTAAATCACACGTTGCACTGATTTAGATTTGGTAACGGTAAAGGAGTCCCTGCAGATTTTGTTCTGTCAGTCACTGCTGAGTGCAGTGGCACAGTGCTCATCTCTTTCAAGGCCACTGAGACAGCGCTGTCCGAAGACATTTCCGCGGTCCTGTGGCCAGCATGATGTCACAGAGCACTGTTACCTTCCCATCAAAGTGGAATCAGTGTAGCACACAAGCCAACAGAAGCCCTTCAAAACATCCTCAGCAAACTGAAAGACCCAACAACCCCACAAGAAAAAAAAAACAGGGGTCATCTACAATGTACAATGTAAGAACTGTAACAACCAAGCAGAAGACTGACAGAAAGCATCCACAAACACCAACTGGCAGAAGGCACGATGAAAATTTCCTTCCTTCCTTCCTTCCTTCCTTCCTTCCTTCCTTCCTTCCTTCCTTCCTTCCTTCCTCCTCCCTTTCCTCCCTCCTCCCTTCCTCCCTCCCTTCCTTCTGGAGTCAGATTGGGAATCAAAGCCCTAACTCCAGCTGAGGGCATACTGCATAGCTCAGAGCACTGAGCAACGCTGAGAATTTCCCCCGAGTTGCCAATTTAACAGGCAAGCCATGATCCTGAGCAGGGTTGCCACGAAGCGAGAGGGGTGTGCCGGCATCCCTCCTTCCTATCAATTGATTTCCCACTGTAGGAAACCAGGACAGCAATCACCTGCAAGCAGGTGGCTACAATGCAGCACAGAGGAAACGTTCCTTTCCTTCCAGCCAACCATCTCAATACCGATGGCAGGGAGGGGAAGACAACAGACACAAGAGGATGTGGTAGGGGTCTGTCCGCAGGGGGGCAGTGTACCCTTAAAAGTATTGATCTCTGGCAATTCAGGTAGCGAAGGCACTGGAGGCATTTGTGTTGCTTGCAAATTAGCAACAGCACTTAGACTTATATACCGCTTCACAGTGCTTTCCAGCCCTCTCTAAGCGGTTTATAGTCAACCTCTTGTCCCCCAACAATTTGCGTCCTCATTTTACCCACCTCGGAAGGATGGAAGGCTGTGAACCTTGAGCCTGGTGGGATTTCCTCCTGGATACATGGCTCAGTTTGGAGGAGCAGGTTTGCCTGGTGCGCCAGTTGCACCCCTACCTGGACCGAGATGCGTTATGCACGGTCACTCATGAGCTCGTTACATCCCGGGTCGACCACTGCAATGCTCTCTGTATGGGGCTGCCCTTGTGCACCACGCGGAGGCTTCAACTGGGGCAGAATACGGCCCAGAGGTTGCATGGGGTATCCCGATACTCCCATGTTACACCCCTCCTGCGCGAGTTGCATTGGTTGCCAGTTGCCCTCCGCGTGAGATTCAAGGTGCTGGTGCTTAGCTATAAAGCCCTATATGGCTTGGGGCCGGGGTACTTGCGGGAACGTCTCCTGCCAGCATCGAATTCCATCGCCGGTGCACTCCCACAGACAGCCCTTAGGGTACCGTCGGCCAGACAGTTGGCTGGCGTCCCTAGGGGAGGGCCTTCTGTGGGAGCCACTTTATGGAACCAGCTCGCCTGGAGCTACATTGGCCCCCACCTCGGCCTTCCTCAGCCAGCCTGAAGACCTGGTTATTTGAACAAGCCGCCTGGACTGATGGGGGTTGTCTTAGTTTTTAAATGTTATGTTTTGGGGTTTTAGATATTTTGTTTGGGCGTATTGGGTTTAATAATTTTTTAATTTCTTTTAACTTTTGTATTGTATGTTTTTATGATGTGAGAGCCTGAGTCCCCAGGGAGATAGGGCAGCATATAAGACCAAATAAAAGAGTTTAAAAAAAAGGATTTGAACTGCCAAATTGCAGGCAGTCAGCAGAAGTGGCCTGCAGGACTGCACTCTAACCACTGTGCCACCGAGGCTCTCGCACTCTCTTGTAAATTGTACTCTAAAAAGGCTGCTTATTTAGATCTTTATTTAAAACTAAAAAAAAAAATATTGGGGAACCCCGGGGAATAAGAATTGGAAAGAACCTCAGAGGTCTTCTAGTCCAACCCCCCTCTTGAAGCAGGAGGCCTTAAACCATCCCAGACAAATGGCCGACCAGTCTCTTCTTGACAACTTTCAGTGATGGGTACCCACAACTTCTAATCGTTTCCTCACTGTCAGAAAATTTCTCTCTTGTTCTGAGTTGGATCCCTCTGTAATGATATTTTCACCCATTGCTTCTTCTCCTGCCTACAGGGGTGGGTGGGGGGGAAGGAAAAACCACCTACCCGAGTTTCGTGGAAGTAAAATTCAAAGTCAACCTCCTCCTCAAAATTGATCTCAAAGACTTTCTTCGTTGTTTTCCTTTTGCTGACTCTCTCCAGGGTTGGCTTCACCTGTGCAGAGGACAGAAGTCACGATGCCGCGCGATGGAAGGCAGTGGCTTGCTCTGCCATAGAATCTTATCTTCTCTTTTGTTAGCGTTACTACTTGTAGGCGTGAACAGCAGTGTTTTGTAAAAGTGAACTCCAAGGCAAACACAAAATGGCACTTTCCAAATAATTCAGCATTACGTGTAGCTCTGCTCTGACCTGCTAATCCTGGCTGTGGTGTGAGTAAACGAACCATTACGGTGGAAATATTACAGTAAATATGGGAAAGGCGACCGCTCCGAGCTTATCTGTGTGCCATTCAGCAAAAATCAGACATGCCGTGATGCCATTTCTATAGAGTAAGAGATAACAGATGCCCTACGCACGGTCACTCATGCGCGCGTCACTTCCTGGCTGGACTACTGCAATGCTCTCTACATGGGGCTGCCCTTGAGGACCACCCGGAGACTTCAACTTGTGCAGAATGCGGCGGAGCAGGTTGTGATGGGAGTATCCCGATACTCCCATGTTACACCCCGCTGCAGCTGCATTGGTTACCGGTTGCCCTCTGGGTGAGATTCAAGGTGCTGGTACTGACCTATAAAGCCCTACATGGCTTAGGACCGGGGTATTTGAGGGAGACCCTGCTGCCAATAACAGCTTCCCAACATCCCATGCGCTCTCACAGACAGGGCCTCCTTGGGGTACCATCAGCCAGACAGTGTCGGCTGGCGGCCCCCAGGGGTAGGGCCTTCTCTGTGGGAGCACCCACCCTATGGAACCAGCTGCCCCTGGAGCTTCGGGTGGCTCCTGACCTCCGGTCCTTCTGGCGGGGCCTGAAAACGTGGTTGTTCCAACTCACCGACCTGGACTGAGGAGGGGGATGGGGTTTTAATGAATAGTGCCATTTTAATTTGGATTATTGGGTTTCGTGTTTAATCTCTTTTTAAATTGTATAGTATTTATATTGTTTTTATGATTGTGCCCCGCCCAGAGTCCCTCGGGAGATGGGGTGGCATAGAAATCCAATAAATGAATGAATGAACATATATGGAAAGGAAAAGAGGGGAAAGAAAGGAAAAGAGAAAGATTACGGGTGACATGATAGCAGTATTCCAGTGTTTGAGGGGCTGCCACAAAGAATAAGGGGTCAAATTATTTCCCAAAGCACCGGGGGGCAGGACAAGAAGCATTGGGTGGAAACTAGTCAAAGAGACAAGCAAACTGGAATTAAGGAGATACTTCCTAACAGTGAGGACAGTTAACCAGTGGAACAACTTGCTGCTGTTGGTGCTTCATCACTGGAAGTTTTTAAGAAGACACTGGACAGTCACTTGTCTGAGATTGTATAGGTTCTCCTGCTTGAGCAGGGGACTGGACTAGATGATCTTCAAAGTCCCTTCCAGCTCTATTCTAAATATATTATCGTTATCGTTATCATTATATTATTATTATTACATTATTGTTATTATTATTAGCAATTATTATCAATTATTATCTATTATTATTATTATTATCTATTATTATTATTATTATTATTATTATTATTATTATTATTATTATTATTATTATTAGACTTCTATGCCACTCTATCTCCCGAAGGATTCAGGGAGGCTTACATTATTATTTATTTGTTTGTTTGTTTGTTTGTTTATTTATTTTATTTGACTTGTATGCCGCCACTCTCTGAAAGGCTGCTCACAGATAAAAACATAGAACAATAAATAATTTAAAAAGAGATTAAACCCAAACAAGCCAAATCTGACAGTAAAAACCCAATTAAAATCCCACCCTCCCCCACAGGAGGTCAGTCAGCCCAGCCAGTGAGAACAACCAGGTTTTTAGATCACGCCAGAAAGAGGAGAGATCAGGAGCCAACCGGAGCTCAACGGGTAGTTGATTCCATAAGGCAGGAGCCGCCACAGAATAGGCCCTTCCCCGGGGCACCGACAGCTGACACTGTTGCGCGGATGGCACCCCGAGGAGTCCCAGCCTGGGTGCTCGCACAGGGCGATCGGTATTTGATGTCGGCAGGAGGCGCTCCCGCAAGTAAAAAGAACAACACAAAAATTAAAACAGAATTAAATTAAATAAGAAATCTCACTAAGCTAATAATAAAAACTAACTGCAAAAAATTCCCAGCCCTCCATCAGTCCGGGTTGGCAAGCTAGAAAAGCCATGTTTTTAGGTCCACAGCAGAAAGATCGGAGGTCAGGGGCCACCCAAGCTCCAGGGGAAGTTGATTCCAGAGGGTGGGTGGTCCCACAGAGAAGGCCCTACCCCTAGGGGACGCCAGGCGACATTGTCTGGCCGACGGCACCCCAAGGAGGCCCTGCCTGTGGGAGCGCACGGATGCTGGGAAGCCGTTGCTGGCCGCAGGGCTCCCTGCAAGAATACCCTGGTCCTAAGCCACGAAGGGCTTTATAGGTCAACACAAAATTCCAAATATATGGTGATGTGTATTACAGATATATTTTTACAAACTTCAGGCAGAAAGCATTATTCTGAAAAGGGGAATGTGCATACGTGAACCCACGCGCAGCGCTGAGGAAGCAGGAGAAGAAAACAGTAAAAGAAGTCAGGCAGGCTCACACCAGAGGAAGGGAAACACTAACAGATAAAAGGATCATAAATGGATGAGATGCCACCATTAACTTTGACTGCTGAGCTCTTGACAATCCCTGCCCAACCTCTCTGCCCACCGTACCTTTATGGCGTGGCTTAAAACGCCAGTGTTCTGGGCCTGCCCACATGGACATGATTCGGGGGCTGAAGTAAGAATACTCGCTGGGGTTCATAGACAGCTGGAGGCACATGGACCCGATATCCCCTTCTCTCATGGAAATCTGGTTTTCTCTGTAAGAAAGAGATTTGACACTAGATTTAGAAGAGGGGGCGTTGCTTCTTCAATGTTTGCTGTGCAGGTAAGTCCTAGACTCTGTTGTGGTTCACCGTCAGCCTGTGCAGACAGCAGCGGAATCCGACAATGGGGAAGAACGGGGACCAGTCCGGGAGTCTGGAGAGGACTCGGACGAGGGTCCTGCGTCTGATGCAGAGATGGGGCCAGGACCATCTGGGAGTGGGGTGCTGACTCCAGAGCCTCCGGAGTCTGGCAGCAGTGAGGCAGAGGAACAAAGGGAACCTGTTCCCAGTGCGCACATGCACAGAGCTGCTAGAAGGCAAGAGCAGCTGAAACAACAGGGGCGACTCGGCAGTAAGGCTGGGAGATGATTGCTCCTCCCATAACATATAAAAGACAGGCAAAGATGATGAAACCTTTGCAGGAAGCAAAGTCGTTCATTCGGTTCAGATTCATTCTTGAAGCTCTTTGTACTTCGGTTTTTTTCCTAGTTCATTTGACACCTCTGTTGTTGGCAGCACTTCACAGGGAAGAAAGGTGGGTGCTTATCTCGAGGGACTGTTTGAGATTCGTTATCAGCTGGGAATGAAAATAATTCCCAGCGTTGCAATAAAATAAGATTTGTTTTAAAGAAACGTGTGCGTAATTATGGTCTCGGAAGCCTTAGTCAGAACAGACTCACAACGGTTTGCTTAGCGACCGTTCGAAGTTACAACGGCACCGAAAAAGGTGACTTACGACTGTCTTTCATACTTATGAGCATTCCAGCATCCCCGTGGGCACGTGATCAAAACTCAGATGCTTGGCAACTGGCATGTATTTAAGCAGTTGCAATGCCCCCTTTGGTGACCTTCTGACAAGTGAAGTCAGTGGGGAGGCCAGTCACTTGCAACAGCCATGTTATTAATTTAACAATTGTGGCCACTCACTTAACAAGCCACGGCAAGAAAGGTCATAAAAATGGGGCAAAACTCACTTAACAACCATCTCACTCAGCCACAGAAATTTTGGGCTGTATGGGACCTATTTTATCAAATGGTTGGAAAACAAAGAAACAAGTTAAAATTGAGTAGATGAATACATAGAGAAATAAGTTAAGACTGTTATAAAGATGAAATATATAAGCAACAATGGTTTATAAAGAAAATGTGATTACTGATATTTTGGCAAGGAAAGTATGTTCATTGTAATTGCTAGCACCAGATATATGTACCCAGTCGATACACTGTTTAACTGAAAGATGGATGTGTTGTAAATACAAAATAAAAAAACTTAATTTAAAAAAAAGAAAGAAAGAAATTTTGGGCTGTTACCGTCATAAGTCAAAGACCCCTGAATAACATGAACGTTATGAACGTTGCTCCCGATCGTTCTTCAACGAAGACGACAATGAAATTCTCATTAAAAACTTCTCCATAGCACCACCACCCTCCCCAAATATTCCAAGAAGGACACAGACCTTGAGCATTCCAGTGCTATCTGGCAGGCCTCCAGCTTTTCGGAAAACTCGCCAAGATCTCTTGCCATCGTCTTGTCTAGAACGTCGGCGTCGAAATCGTCTTCCATTCTGTCCTCGAGAAACTCGTTATCCGTCTCCGCGTTGATATCAAACGCCTGGTCGCTCTTCTTGAATTTATCCAGTAGAGCGGAGACTGACTGAACACAAAACAACATTTTAAGGGGAAGTCTTCCGCCCTCCCAAAAGGACAGTTAAGGTGACAATCAAAAGCTAACTATACAACACCAGGCTCTAAACAGTTCTAGAATAAGGATAGAATGAATGAATGATCTGGAAGAGACCTTGCAGGTCTTCTAGTCCACCCCCCTGCTCAAGCAAGAAACCCTATACCATTTCAGACAAGTGACCGTCCAGTTTCTGCTTAAAAACCTCCAATGATGGAGCAGCCACAACTTCTGAAGACCAGCTGTTCCACTGGTTAATTTTCTTCACTGCTAGGAAGTTTCTCCTTAATTCCAGATTGCTTCCCTCTTTGATTAGTTTCCAACCATTGTTTCTTGGACTGCCTTCAGGTGCTTTGTAGAGTAGCTTGACCCCCCTCTTCTTTGGGGCAGCCCCTCAAATACTGGAATGCTGCTATCATGTCTCCCCTAATTGTTCTTTTCTTTAGACTAGCCAAACCCAAATCCTGCAGCCATTTGTTTTAGTCTCCAGGCCTTTGATCATCTCAGCTGCTCTTTTCTGAATTTTTCCCCAAAGTCTCAACTTCCAGATAAATAATAATAAAGCTGAGAAAAGCCCAATGAACTTAAGTTAGTCAACAAAATTCGCTGCCAAGGTTCAACCTGTCTTAAGTTAAACATTTCGTAATAGAACTTGAGAAAAACTCTCAAAAGATTCGGTAAGAAAACCTGGTAGCCCACCAGATGGTGGCAAACCAATTAAACCAATGCTGAACTCCAGTATGAGATCATTATGACAACTTCTTTTGACACCACGCAGCAACCAAATGTGTGTACCTCGTTATGGGTTTCGCTGTCCCACTGAGTAAACAGAAAGCCGGACAAGGAAGGGCAAATGGCGGAGTTTTCAACGCAGCGTAGAAGGATGGCTAGATAGGATGGCAAAAAAAAAAACAGGGCAATTCAGTAAGAAATCCGAGTTTCAAAGCTATTCAAATCTCTTATGCCAGCAAGCTCTCCAATCTGCCCCCATTCACTTGGCTTGTCAGAAGTTTGCCAAAAGTGATCACGTGACCCCAGGACACTGCAGGCACCATAAAAAAAATACAATATGTAGTTGGCCCGGCTCACCCTATGAAGGCATAGCCAGGCCTGTCCAAATACAGAGGAACTCGGCAGAGCTGCCTCAAGTTATAGCAGACAGGAATAAAGAACAAGAAGCGGGCCAACTACAAGGTCACGAGCAAAACAACAAATTACGATAGCTGGCATGTTAACATCACCTCCTAGAGATAAACAATCCAGGCTGGGTCGGGCACGGGAGGAAACAATAACAAGAGATAAGCCTCCTTTGACCAACATGACAAGAGGTAAAAACAGCAGAACCAATTACGGATGGGAGGCAGTTGAGAGGGCCTATCACAAGTGCGAGGGCTCAATTGGCTAATGATATATGATTGCAAACATTTATGTAACGGTAGCTTAAAACTCTGATGATGTCAGCAGAGGCTGGCAAAAGCTCAGTAAGTACATTAAACGTCTGTTTCTTCTTTTACAAGTATACCTGGAACTTGTATTTTTAGAATAGTTTGTAATATATATATTGTAATGCCAGAACGGTTGCACCGTGTTGAATTCTTTATATATACAACACGGTGCAACCGTTCTGGCATTACTATATATATATGTATATGTGTGTGTGTGTGTGTGTGTGTGTGTGTGTGTGTAGAGGTCTTGGTGTATTCAGGTCTTGTCCCGTGTAAGATTGAGAATACCTTGGCAACGTTTCGACGAAATCTCATCCGTCATCTTCAGGCTGGTGTCTTCAGCTTCGTTCTCCTGGGAGAAGTGTGTGATCGTGGCTGTTTTTCCCTTTTAAACTCTAGAGTTGGCTGTGTTGTTACTTCTTGATTGGTTGATGGAGTTGATGACACCAGCCTGAAGATGGGACAAGACCCGAATACACCAAGACCTACATACCTTTACCCGTGAAAATCTACGAAAACAAATATATATATATATAGAAGAAGTAGTTATGATGATTAGAATAATAAATGCATCAGGATTGTAAATGGAGAAGTTTTATATATATATATATAAAACTTCTCCATTTACAATCCTGATGCATTGTTTACTAATTATTCTAATCATCATAGCTACTATGCTCACTTTGCCTCTTCTATGCAACCACGGATATAATTTATTCCACGTTTCATAGTACTCAGATTCCTCCCTGTTTTTTTTAATTCAAGGGTTAACCTATCTGATTCTGCACAGGCCATAATTTTCCTTATTATCTCTGTTTCTGGCAGTATGCTTTCCTTCTTCCAGTATTGCGCATATCTTATTCTAGCCGCCGTCGACACGTGTACTATTAGATAAATTAAATCCTTCCTATGTCCTTCTGGGATTATTCCTAGGAGAATAAATTCCGGCTTAAATGGAATACACTCTCCCACCATTTGTTCCACCTGTGTCTGGACCAGTCTCTTCTTTTTCAATGCCATTATAACTTTGAACGTTCACTAAACGGACGGTTGCGCGTAGGGGGCCCTCTATTAACCTTGAAATAAAAGTTTGAACATTAATTCCAATTTGGAATGGCAGAAAGGGGAGGAAAAAGAAGGGTGAACAACAGTAATTTCCACGAACTACATTTAGGTCAAGGAATGGCGGAAGACCAAACATGATTTCTGTCCTCCTTGCTCCGCATCAATATTAACACACTCAAAAATCCGTAGTATTGTTAAGTTAGCATAGTTTGCAACCTATTTGTCACACCTACATTTTAAGTCAGTCACTTTCACAGGAGAAGAACTTGGTATCTCAGAAGTCCCAGAAGAAGACGGCAGAGGAACGACCATGGAATCGAACAGGACTTCGCTGAGGTAGCTGTGCGTGTGGAGCGTGGTGAGAAACACCCCAGCTGTACTGCATTCATCGAAGGACGAGGCCGTTTTCTGGAACATGGGATCACTCTGAAGATAAAACCAGGGAAAAATTGGAGGTGGTGGCTGAATTAAGAGGCAGTCTTACCTCCCCACTCCATGCATCCTCTTCCCTCCCTCTCTATCTCCTCACTATAAGTTTATTTTGATTGTGATTTCCTTTTTATAGTGGTTATAGAATGGAATAGAATAAGGAAAGAATAGAATATAGAATAGAATATAGAATAGAATAGAATAGAATAGAATAAGAAAAGAATAGAATATAGAATAGAATAAGAAAAGAATAGAATATAGAATAGAATAGAATAAGGAAAAGAATAGAATATAGAATAGAATAGAATAAGAAAAGAATAGAATATAGAATAGAATAGAATAAGAAAGAATAGAATATAGAATAGAATAAAGAAAAGAATAGAATAGAATAGAATAAGGAAAGAATAGAATATAGAATAGAATAGAATAAAGAAAAGAATAGAATATAGAATAGAATAGAATAAGAAAAGAATAGAATATAGAATAGAATAAAGAAAAGAATAGAATATAGAATAGAATAGAA